>JANHZT010002450.1:52741-62753 GCA_032468215.1 Stegonotus admiraltiensis
GGACTCGAACTTGCAGTAATTGCAAGCAGCAGATGTTAATAACAGACTTCCAGTCTGTTGAGCCACCAGAGCTCTCTATTTCTCTTTTCTTTAAGAAAACAGAGCTCTCCATTTCTCTTTTCTTTAAGAAAACAGGATTATGAACTTTCTTTTGACGCAGCTTCCATTTCTGCTACTTGAATTGTTTTTAAGGTCAGATGAAGGTCCACCAGGGATGGTGAGGAATGAAACCTTGGGGAACTGTAGGATTTCTAGGCGGGCAACATCTCTGTTGGATCAGCAGTTCTCAACTCCCAACGCAGCTAGTCAGTGTGGAATGTAATTGACTATTCAAATCACAGGCACCAGGTGTATGGAAATGTCACCTGTTTGAGCAGAACATTTAGGACAAAATGGAAGTAAATATATGCAGCTTTAATGAAGCATGGTTGGTAAGGAGGCATGGTGGAAGCACGTTGTTAGAACAGGTCATTAGGAAGTACAGTGCACATATTTTTGGAAGAGAGGAAATTCCATCCTCTGAAGGGTGCCATTAAATACTCTTTATAACTTATTACTTACCATGTCAATGACCTTAAATGGTAGTTCCACGGAATCTCCTCTGTATGAACATGCAACGATGATAACAGGGTTGAGATGTTACAGACTCCACGGCATTTTTTTAAACAGGACAATTAGACGTTCAGATGATCTTCGGAACATTGGTGGCGATGTAAGGATTAAGGATGCTCCCCTTCCCCCTCTAGGGACGTAGAGGGATGCAGTGGCTCAGCGGCTAAGATGCTGAGCTTGTTGATCGAAAGGTTGGTAGTTCAGCGGTTTGAGTCCCTAGTGCCGCGTAACGGGGTGAGCTCCCTTTACTTGCCCCACCTTCAGCCAACCTAGCAGTTCGAAAGCACGTAAAAAAATGCAAGTAGAAAAAAATAGGGACCCCCTTTGGTGGGAAGATACCAGCGTTCTGTGCGCCTTTGGCATTGAGTCATGCCGGCCACATGACCACGGAGACGTCTTTGGACAGCGCTGGCTCTTCGGGTTAGAAACGGAAATGAGCACCACCCCCTAGAGTCGGGAACAACTAGCATATATGTGCATGGGGAACCTTTATCGTTACCTCCCCCCACCATTAAAATCTTCAACAGGTTTGATTCCCTCTTGTGCCTTGAAGTGATTCTGGAGAGAGTTGTGCCTGGCCGAACCTTCAAACTCACTTTATAGAGATGCCTACGATGTATTGGTGGTGCACCTCTACCTGGGTGAGGAAAAGCAGAGTGAGCAAGGACTAAGTGTGAGCAGTGCAAACACAAGGAGCGGTCTACCTTGTTTTGAGTCAAGTTGGAGACGTGTGGTTGAATTTGCTCCAAAACTATCTGGTTGCAATGAAAACGGGTATTTCATAGATTATTAGAATATTTGTTCTCCCCCACTCCCCCTCCAAGCAATTAAATAACATGATAAAAGGAGTCTGGAACTTTTTAGAAGTTTTAATTCAGTTTATTACTGGAAGATTTGGCATTTTGAGAATGAGAATTGTTTTTTAAAAAAAAACATCTTGCATAAAATAAACATGCTAGCTTTATTTCAAAGACTACAAATATTAGTTACAACCCCTAAAAAAATTAAAAACAACAACAACTGAGGATCATTTAGGAGATTAATTCATTCCTTCCAATTTATCACATCCTTCTGATAGAAATTCCAACCCTGCTTGGTGTAATCTTATCTAGGTTTGTTTACCTTGGAGTAAGTCTTCCATGGAAATAAACAGGAGGATCCTTAGTACCATGAGTTTACTCAGAAGCTTTGTCGGGGCAATGGGATAGTAGCAATAGATTTGAAGAACCAACTTTCAGGTCCTCTAAGTATCAAATTTTATCAGTTATCAATTAGCCACACGTGTCATGGCAACTTGATCTTCACCATTTCTTCTGAAGATTGTGAGGAAATAGTGGTTCTCCAGACACAATGAATTCAGAGGTTTTCTACTACTTGATGCTTGCAACATTTTCTCATCAGTAAGAAGTCCTCAATACAGACCCACCTCATTGTTTTACATATAATACCATGTAGAGTCTCAGTGGTCCTCACAACTTGATCTCATCCTCTGGAGATGATTTTGAGGACATCATGAATAAAACAAGGAGGGTGAAAAGCTATCCTAGATCTGCTAATGGAAACTTCTCCATCAAACATTCTAGGCTGCCCACTTCTACCACCACTTTTATTCCCTGAAAATAATTGTGAACGTCTGATGGACCTCACTCCCACCAACATGGAAGAAGACATCATGGTGGGATCACATGAGAGAACCCCCAAGATGGGGTAGTAATGCAAGAACCAAGCATTCCTGCCCATAGGAGAATGGACCATCCACAACTTATGCAGGGATTAAAAAAAACAACAACACAGACATTTTAGGTTGACTCAGGCCTTGGACTGATACAGAGGTTATTTTGAAGTGCTACAAAGTGCTATCTTTGAGGCAAGATGTGCAAACGGCTCACATCTGGACAAATAGGAGTTTTCTATGTCGCCTCCGTCATCACATAAGGAAAATTCTGATGGAAGTTATATTACAAACAAAATGGCAGTCAGAAGTCATTTTAAGGCTTACTTCTCCATTGCTTTTTTGGTACACCACATTCCCATGGAACCACCAGATACTAAAAGGACAATCAATGTTACTTTGGAATCTATGGAGTCAAAAATCTCGATCACCTGGGCTTTAAACCTAAATGGGACCTAAAAACAGAAGAAAAAACAGTCTACAACAGTCTAAACCACTGGAAGACCAACTTCGATAAATGCCCCATCTGATCCACAGGTATGGTGGATGGTGAGTGCATGACACAGCACTCTCAATTTTTATATATACAAATATTTATAAAAATACCAGCTGTCTTTACAATTTCATAATCCACTGAAAGTTTAATAAGATGATTGGGAATGCATGGAGTATAAGCTGTTACGGAATTTTGCCAGTCGGGATTGTTGTGCTAATGCAATGCTTCGGGGTGTCATTGACCGGCTGTACATCTCAGCCCAGGGTCGAGGAGGACGTCGGACATCAGGGAGACGGCGTTTTGTACTGGTAGTAGCCGCAAGCATAGTTGAGGACGTCTTGCCATCACACAGGGCCTTGGTCTCACTACCAGTGATGGCCTCAGGTCCTGGAGGACATGGATTGAGAGTTTCTACCTTACACGCTTCTGGAAAAACTTCCAGGATAGGTCCTGGAAGCTCGACTTCAATAGGAGGGGGTTGGATAGTAATTTTCATCTCTGGTCCCTGGGAAATGCAGTTTGAAGTGTCCATCAGCCCACATACTGTGGTGCAACTCTTAGCCCATGGAACTAGAGTTTTGATTTCATCCTCATCACCGCTGGTGATGGCCTTTTGGTCACTGCCAGTGAGGGCGTTGTTACCATTGCAGGAGTTGTAGACTTCCACAGTACACTCTTCCGCAGCTATCTCCAGGACAGGACCCGGAATGGTGACCTCGATTGGTGGAGGGTATATCACCACTTTGTTTGAAGGCCCTTGTGTTAGGCATCGGACTGAGCTGTTGAGTCCTGATGGGACGGAGGCTGAGCGAGTTAGACGTTGTGGAGTGAGGGAGCAATCGGAGACCGATGTTGAACGGGGCAAAGCAGGGCGTTGGACACCACTGGTGATACAGTTGGTTGAGCTTGAGATGATGCATTCATTGGGGTGGCTGGTGAGAACTGCACCTGGGATGGTGATGCAGACTGGGGGAGGCTGAATCACCACTTGAGAATCAGGGCAGGCAGTTGTACAACAAGGAGTATCTCCACCAGAAAGAGCCACCAAGCCTGAGGTTTTGGTGACGATGGCTGTGGAGCCTGCCGCACAGCCCACCTCACAGCTGTTAGTGAGGCATGAAGCCTGGCTCTCCACAAGGCACTGATTTGGAGAGGTCTTGAGTCTCAATCCAGGTAAGGTCAGGACCAGTGGGGGCGGATGGACCACTACTTTGGCATCTGGGCAGGAGGTGACGCAAGGATTGGTGACGCACTTCACGCCTGAGCCAGACATTCTGCTGGGAGGATGAATCTGGAGAGGAGACAGAAGGGAGACAAGCAAAATGATCTGGGCGTCCAGCAGTCACACATGGTGACAGATGGACAGGCTGACCTCGCCTTCTCTCTGAAAACACTCACTTTGTAAAAGGTCAACCATGGTTACTCCCTACTTAATCTAGTAGAACTGGTTGAAAATATCATTTGTACTTACTTAGGAAAGAGATTCTTATGCCAACTGCCCTCCCTCCCTCCCTCCCTCCCTTCNNNNCCTTCCTTCCTTCTTTCCTTCCTTCCTTCTTTCCTTCCTCTCTCTCTCCTTTTCCCCTCTCTTCCTATATAACTCAGGTCACAAACATCCTCAAAACTTCCAGACATCTGACAGATGTCCTACGTCTAGCTTCCCTCCTTGTTTCATCACCTATTTTTCTGCCCACACCTTTAATCCACTCTCGTTCTGCTCCTTTTACCTGTCTGAGAATCCAGCTTGACAGGGGCCACAATTGTAGCAAAGCAGTAAAAAGGCTCTTACTTCTCACTTTAAGAAAACTCACCTTAGACAGGTGTTGTGTGCACAGCAATTTCCCAAGCTTTATAGCTGGCAAGAGAATGTGGACACGCCCTGTTTTTTCCCCAACTTCCCTCCCCCAGCCTTACTGCTTCACCGATCCAGTTTCAAGAAGCCGAAGAAGCTCCAGATTTGCTCAGAGATAAGAGATCAGCAGAAAACTAAACAGGCTGGGAAGGAAAATTCAATGTACGGCAACGGTGGGTGATCTCAGAACAAGGAACTCAATCATCTCAGCCAAGGGATGAACAACAGGTCTTTTCAAATTCAAGTTTCTTTGTGGAGTGAGCTACAGTCAAATAAATATTTTTTTTCCCAATGTTGCTCATAACTGGAATGGAAACACCGTTTCCTTCCTCCCAAATTGGGTAATATATTCTGAATTGTTGAGAGTGTGGAAGACACTTGCAGATATAAATGTCTAGTGCTACGGAGGAAATTAAAGGGGGTGGTGTCTTTTTGAGGGGAGAGAAATTTGTCGAATCTGGCAATGTTCTCATCTTAGATGGGAGAATGTCTCTTCCAAAATGGTCTCAGGAAGAGACATGTTCTGTAGTATGCTAGAGAAGATGGCATGGATCTTCTAAGAAAGCTGTTCCTCGACCCAATTTTTTAAACAAGAGATTTAAAGTTCTTGTGTTAAAATAATTCCATCCATCCATCCATCCAATTTCTGGATAACTTCATTTGAGTTTGCTTTTACTGTGTTTCCCCAAAAATAAGACATCCCCTGATAATACGCTCAATTGGGCTTCTGAGCTCATGCGCTAAAATAAGCCCTCCCCGAAAATAAGCCCTCCCCGAAAGTATTTAAACGCATGCACAGCCAGTCCCTGCCAGTTCCTTTGGTTAGGGAGACAGAGCTGGAAATCAAGTAAGAAGGCAAGAGAAGCCCCAACTTGCTTCCTGTGCCCCAAAATAATAAGACCTCCCTGAAAATAAGGCCAAGTGCTTATTTCGGGGTTCAAAAAATATAAGACAGGGTCTTATTTTTGGAGAAACACAGTATTCTTAGAATAGAATAGATTTTTTTAAAAAAATTGGCCAAGTGTGATTGGACATAGAAAGAATTTGTCTGCATATGTTCTCAGTCATTTCTCCTCTAAAAGAAAAGATACGTTCAGCAAGAATCACAAGGTACACCGCTTAATGATAGTCATAGGGTACAAATTAGCAATCAGGAAACAATATCAATATAAATCTTAAGGGTACAAGCAGCAAAGTTACAGTCATGCAGTCATAAGTGGAAGGAGATGGGTGATGGGAACGATGAGAAGCTTAATAGTAGTGCAGATTTAGTAAATAGTTTGACAGTGTTGAGGGAATCATTTGTTGAGCAGAGTGATGGCGTTGGGGAAAAAACTGTCCTTGTGTTTAGTTGTTCTGGTGTGCAGTGCTCTATAGCGTCGTTTTGAGGGTAGGAGTTGAAAGAGTTGATGTCCAGGATGCGAGGGGTCTGTAGATATTTTCACAGGCCTCTTTTTGACTTGTGCAGTAGACAGGTCCTCCATGGAAGGCAGGTTGGTAGCAATTGTTTTTTCTGCAGTTCTAATGATCCTCTGAAGTCTGTGTCTGTCTTGCTGGGTTGGAGAACCATATCTCCCCCTTCATTTTCCTCCTTTCTCAAGTTTAACATTTGCATTTTGGCAAATAACTTCTAAGATTCTAAGATTAGCACTGATAAAGTTCAGAAAGACAAAAAAAAAGGGAGAGAAAGAGAGTCTGTGACTGAATGTCAATTTTGGTTGGAATCTGCCTGAAGGACGTTTCTATCTAAGGAGTCATGAGAAAGAATCCAAGTCAAAATCTCACTCATGGCCCCATGGCTCGAGATACCTGATAGATTTGGAGATGCATCAAACAGTGGTTATAACCTTACAGTCCATTCATAAAATAGCTCTACTTTCTCTATCAGGTGACCCTACTGAGATGGGGCTGAAGAAGGTGAAGTTTGGAACAAGAGACTCTTCTATTTGGAACTTCTGGAAGTTTAAATAACCAAGGAAGAGCAACTATGAGAAGGCACCAAAGAGGTTGATCTTCCCAAGATGAAGCTGGTGGTTTGTGTGTGATGGATCCATGGGTCCATAGATACGTTCTCATAGAGTTCATATCTTAGGAACAATGAACAATCGGGGATAAACCAGAGGGGAACAAGAGTTTGGTCATCAAAAGAAGCTTCTTGTGGTTCTCCAAAGATGGAGGAGAAAACTAGCATGAGGAAGAAGAACCTCATGCTGAGAACTCCTGTGCTCTCCCTTCTTAGTAAGGCTTTCTCAACTACTTGCTGTGTCACCCGTGAGTGCCAACAACAGGTATGTCAAAGGCATTCTGCTAACAGGTTTCTCTGAATCATCTTTACTGGAGTGGAAGGTGACAATTCCCAAAAAAGATGCCCATCTATAAGCCAGAAAGAGCTTGAACAGATACAATCTTTGTGTAAAGAGTCTAGTTTGGGAGAAATGAATACAACAAAGGACAATTTCTAGTAAATTTGAAACCAACCCTCGCTCCCTAATATTTTATATGGAACAAGGTAAAGGTAAAGCTTCCCCTCGCATATATGTGCTAGTTGTTCCTGACTCTAGGGGGCGGTGCTCATCTCTGTTTCAAAGCCGAAGAGCCAGCGCTGTCCGAAGACGTCTCCGTGGTCATGTGGCCGGCATGACTCAATGCCAAAGGTGCACGGAACGCTGTTACATTCCCACTAAAGGTGGTCCCTATTTTTCTACTTACGCTTTTTTAAGTGATTTCGAACTGCTAGGTTGGCAGAAGCTGGGACAAGTCATGGGAGCTCACCTCATTACGTGGCATTAGGGATTCGAACCGCTGAACTGCCGACCTTTTGATCGACAAGCTCAGCATCTTAGCCACTGAGCCACCATGTCCCTATGTGTGTGGAATAGATACATCTAAAAAAAGCTCTATGCAAAAGTTCAAACATGTTAGGGAAAGTTAGGGATCAAAATGATTGCAGATGTATTTTTTTTTCACTTATTAGCTGTTTAGAAAAAAAAATCACCTGTTTAGCTCGGACTACTTAGGACACCTCCCAACTAATGTGAGGGGGGAAAAAAGTTTGAAATTCTTGGGATTGATCAGTCCATTCCCCAAATTAAGCATTTAAACAAAACAAAAAAAGCTGTTTGGAAAATAGAAATTTTAAGAGACACGGTTCTCTTTGTCCTCTTAAAGATACCACTGACTAATTCTGAGATTATTATTTCGACGAGAGGGAGAGCTTGCTGGTTGACCAAGAGGTGCAGTGAAATTAAATTAAAAAGGGTGTGGAGGCTGTTGCCAAATTACTTTTGGTTGCTAAATGTCAGCATTTAAGGAACTGGTTTTGACAGGTCTGGGAAAGCTTCTCTTTCATGTCTGAAAATAAAGAGCTTGTGAATTGCAGGACGGGACAGATGAAAGAAAGACAGGATCTAGGACAGAATTTTTTCTATTGCCAACTCTGGATTTGAAAGAAAGAGAATGCAGGAAAATTGGAATCTGTGACCCTTAACGCAAACCTGACGATTGCTTTCTTTTTAATTTTTTTCAATTTTTAGAACTAATTAACTCACTATACTGCTGGTCACTTAGTGGCTTGTTTAGAGGTCTTCATTTGAATTAGATCTATATTTCATAGAGCATAAAATAACGAGGTTGGGAGGGTCCTTAAAGGTCTTCTAGTCGAGCCCCCTGTTCAAGCAGGAAACCTTACACCATTCCAGACTAATGGCTGTCCAATCTCTTCATAAAACCCTCCCAGTGATGGAGCACCCACAATTTCTGGAGGCAAGTCTGATTGATCGTTTTATGCTATATGTATTTTTTTAAGTATCCGAAATTCAGACGCATGAATTTCAATTTCTCTCTTTCAAATTCTGTCCTTGCGCTTAGATTTGTAGAGGAGAAATTGTTATCTGGCTCCTCGGGCGTTTAATTTATTTTAAATATTTTTTTTTTTAAAAAATGAAAATTTCTTTGGTAGGGAGGCATGGCATGGAGTTTAGAGTTCTTGAGCACCAAACTTTTATTGTTACTTGTTTTTAACTTATGTTCGCCGCCCTGAGTCCTTCGAGAGAAGGGCGGCATATAAGTACATGAAAATAAATAAATAAATAAACTGTAATAAATAAACTGCTAGGAATCAAGATAAGTCTATCCACAAGTAGCCCTTCTAAAGGATAAGTTGTCGTATACCGAAAAAGGAAGTTGGGAGGGAAAGAGGATTCTCTCAAAGAACGGATAGGAAAATGAAGTTTAAAAAATGGAGAAAGTGAAAAAAAAAAGGAGCCTTTAAAGATGTATAGAATGACTCCCGTTTTACTGCTGCGAAACGGATGAGAAAGCAGAAGGGGAAAAACAAAGAACATGAGAAATGCCAACAACAGAAAACCGATGTTTGTTTGTTTTTTCCCAACTGCATGAAAATAAAGAACAAAATCGGGAGGAACGTGGAGAGCATGAATTTGAAAATCTGAGGAGTTCAAAACAATGAAAGGAAGTGGAAGATCGCAAGGAAAAAAGAGGCAAAGGAAACAGGAATGTAAGAAACGTAAACCAGTCTCCCTTACAATATGGGAGAGGGGAATAGTAAAAATCAAAATAAAATAAAAACGAGCCAATTGACAAATCAATACACTTTTTACAAGAGTAAACTGTAGCAGCCAATAAAAACGAGCATCCTTCCTTACGGTAAAATAATCTCTAAAGAAGTCGGAAATGTGAATGTAAGAACATAAAAAACAGACTCCAGTACAATATGGGAGAAAATAGAAATTAAAATAAAATAAAAACGAATAAACGGACAAATAAATAAAATTGAACAAATGTAGCGGCCAATAAAAAACAAGCACCCTTCCTTAAAAGAAATCTCTAAAGAAGTCCCAGTTAAAATCTCCCAGCCAAGTAGTTGAGAAGGTGGATAAAACAGGTGGGCCTTGAACCCCCTCCTCTCAGTAAGCTCAGAAAGTCTTACCTGGTTCCCTCCACACCTGGATCCTAAGAAACTGTTTGAAAGAGGCTCTGAGCTTTTTATAACAATTTCTAGACAGCCCCGGAGGGGATGAGGCGGCCTTCTCAACGCAAAGATCTTAATTAGATCCCAACCAAACCGTCTTCCTCATACAGCATTTAGCCTAATTGTCAGAACTCATCCTCCTGACTTGGACGTATGACCTGAAGTTGGCATTGTCCACCTGGCTCTTTTTATAGACAGGTAAAAGGACATCCCATCCCATCCCATCCCATCCCATCCCATCCCATCCCATCCCATCCCATCCCATGGGGCTTCTTATTAGCCTAAGCTCAACGCCAAAACGCTGGCTTGTAGCACGTTACGGGCTGCTGCTTTGGGAAAACCGTGGCATGCTAAAACATACTTCAGCACCTTGACTCGGTTTCTCCTTTT
>JANHZT010002450.1:62853-72972 GCA_032468215.1 Stegonotus admiraltiensis
GATCCTGAAGATGAAACTCAAATACTTTGGCTACCTAATGAGAAGGAAGGACTCCCTGGAGAAGAGCCTCATGCTGGCTCTTCGGCTTTGAAACGGAGATGAGCATCGCCGCCTAGAGTCAAAAACGACTAGCACGTATGTGTGAGGGGAACCTTTACCTTTACCTTTTAACAAATGTGGCACAAAAGATCATAAACAAGAAAGATCACTTAACAAATTTCTCACTTAGCAACATAAATTTGTTCAGTTGCGGTCATAAGTCGAGGACTACCTGTATTATCTGAACAGAGATGGTAACAGAATCTTGCCTATTTGTCCTTCAAGGCCATTCCTGGCGCCCTCTAAATCTACTTGTAATTCCAGAATTGACCACTTCTAGTTATTACCAACCACAAATAACTTCTCCATAAGCTTGGCCTCCCTGCTTTGAAGGTAGTGGCCAGAACTTTATGGTGCATTTGTAAATTATTTCATTTAACGAACTGCAAAGCAGATGGGAAGCTCGGGAACCCAAATCATCCGCTGTTCAATTCTGTTGAACTTGCAGACGCGGTTGGGCGTCTTCAAGAAATGGAACCAAGAGATCTCCCATGAATTCAGATGCATCTGATAATTAAGAACAATTGGAGTAGGCAGTGACACATTTGGGATGGTACCCAAGGTGCTTATGCAGCTGTGCATAAGTGAGATACCCCAGCATTTAAAGTATTAAGGCTAAAAATTCATTACTCTTCTTGGGCAACCTTGTTGGGTGGAGACCTCATTATCCTGAACCTGGAAGAGAAGAAAGGGTGAGCAAAGACACAACCCAACAGTTGATTGTTGCATTGATAATCAATCCTTGGGGGAGTCCACTGCAGGTGATTTCTTCATCCTAATTTATTTTCAAGTGTCAATGGTTGGCATCGAGCCCAGTGGTGAGTCATGCTCAGCTGATGGTGGACCAAGAGGTATAAGAAGTTTGACATTCAGCACCTTCCTTCAGCACCTCTCGGGAACCTTTGGATCTTTCCACCGAGAGGAACCAGGTAAGTCAGAACAGGTGTCTTCTACTCTAAGATCGAAATGAAGAGCAGGGCATGTCTTTGTTGTTAAGGGTTCCCATAACTTCGCTTCTCTTGCGCCTGCTTCATTGTCTTTGGGTTCAGAGGATCTGGCAATGTTCCCAGTTAGGAGATGTTTAAAAGGAGCTTTAACCCCTTCGTTGAAACGATTGGATGGATGCTTCAGTTGGCATCTCTCTCTCTCTTTTCACCACAGCAGCAAAAGAAGTCTTCTCTCCTGTCCTCACGTTTTAAGACCCCTGAAGAACCAAGGTAAGATAGATGCTCAAGCTGGACCATTCACCATCAGAATAAACACAGTAGGGCTTTTGAAGAACCTCAAGTATTGATCCAACTGGGATCTTCCAGATCTTTTTGGAAGGAACTCTCTTCATCCCTGGCCAAAGTCAGGGGCGATGCCCTCCAATCTCTGGACCAGATGGTGGGTAACAGTAACAGAGTTGGAAGGGACCTTGGAGGTCATCTAGTCCCTGCTCATGCAGGAGACCTTTACTAGGGATTCGAACTGCCAAACTGCTGACCTTTCTGATCGACAAGCTCAGCGTCTTAGCCACTGAGCCACCTAGCCACCTTGTTCTTCTCTTTCAGAGCAACAGCCCTCCCACAATGATGTCCGAGTGCTACGCCAGCTGTCCTGCCTCGACCGTCACAATCCAGCCGCCCCCTTTTGTCCTAAATATCCCAGGACCAGCATTGTACTGCCCTGACCAACCCTTTGGCATTGAACAACACAATCCATGTGCAGGCTTTGGTGGCATGGTGGCAGGAGGTGGCAGTAGTGGTGGCATTGGCGTTGAGGGTACTGTTGGAGGGAGCATGGGTGCTTTGGGCCCTGGTAGAGGAGGTTGGGGTGGTAGCTGGGGCGGTGGAAGTGGAATAGGGAGTAGGATGGGTGGTGGTTTTGGTGGTGGTGGAGTAGGAGGTGTGGGTGGTTTAGGAGGTGGTGGTTTGGGCACTGGAGGACCCACAGGTCTGGGTATTGGAGGGCTTGGAGGACCCAGAAGTGGTGGTCTGGGCATCGGAGGAGTAGTTGGACCCAGAGGTAGTCTGGGCATTGGTGGACCAAGGGGTACCACAGCAGGTTGGAGTGGAGGTAGCAGAGTAGGGGGCACTGTTGGTAGTCGGAGAGGCAGTATTGGAGCTGGGGGCTCTACTGTTGGTTGGAGTGGAGGTAGTGGAGTAGGGGACACTATGGGTGTTCGGAGAGGCAGTGTTGGGACAGGCAGCATCACCGAGGGTGATTTAGGCACTGGTGGGATTGAGGGCACCAGACATGGTGGTTTGAGCTCTGGCGGAACAAGGATCACCACGGGAGGTTGGGGTGGAGGTAGCAGAACAGGAGTTAGTGTGGGGGGACGGAGAGGTAGTATTGGAACTGGAGGCATTATAGGTGGTGGAGTAGGGAGCAGCATGAGTGGTCGCAGAGGCAGCATTGGAACAGTGAGTGCCACTGGTGGGGATTATGGCCTTAGTGGAACAAGGGGCAGTACGGTAGGTGGTTGGAGTAGTGGCCACCGAATGAGTGGAAGCCACCGATATGGCGGTAGCATTGGGTATGGCAGTGGTGGATATGGTGGTGGTTACAGCAGTGGCAGATATGGTTCCTCTGGATATGGAGGTGGTTGTGGCCACACTGGATATGGTTCTGGTGGATACAGACGGATCCGGTGCTCTGTTGGTGGAGGGGATGGATACAGAAGCGGTGGCTTCAGCAGCGGATCTTACGGAGGCTCCTATGGAGGGACCCTGGCCGTGATGCCAGGCCCTTCAGACAGCCGTTGCTGAACATGGAAGAAATAACTCAGAAGTCCCTGAACAACTGGAGAAGAACAGCTTGAAACCGAATGCTATGTTTACAGTGATGGACTTGAGACAGAACCATTGTCTTTTCACAACGCAAACTCATATCCGAAATCTTAGGCTAGGTTTCAGTTGACTCTTCTGTCTTCCTTTACTCTCTTCTGACGGCACCCCAAAAGAGCGATAGTTTTCTTTCTGAGTTTTGCTGGTACTTTCTGGACTGGAGGAAGTGGTAGAGATCATGGATCTAGCCTGCTAGGGAAATGGAGAGCTATCATTCCTACGGACTCCAAAACTGTGTTTGAATAGAACCCAGAAAGACTCAAAAGCATATTTATAAGCAACAGGTGTCTGCTACAGCAAATTAAAATTCACGTTTCTGCTTAGCTGCCTTGAACCTAAACCACAGCTAGAAATGAACTAATGCTTCGTTATTTCTTTTGTTCTTCTGATTAAATTTCCTTTTGCATCATAATGTTCTCCTCTTTGTTTTACTCTTATGCTCTACCAAGGTCCCCCAAACTGTTAGACATCATGAAGTCGTTCAAAATTGGGGGTGTGATGGGTGTTTGTGAGAGAGAAAACATGATTTTGCAAAAAGAGAACATCAAGTAGTGTCTGAACCAATCTGGACTGCAAAGCTCCAGGTGACCACTAGAGGGCCACAAGAAAGAGAGATGAAAAATGTTTTGCTTCCCTCTAGTGGTCATTGTGTGGAATTTTCCAGCCCAGATTTAGAAGCTCTACAAAGAAATTCAAAGCTGGATCTCTTATTTCTAAATGAAGAAATCGAACTCAAGACATTGGCTAAAAGGAAGTCCTGAGGAGGGAATATTAGATCTTGCTGGAAAGAAAACTCTGGATCTGTACTTGGAAGTGAGAAGAATTGGACTCTTGATATGAATGCTTTTCTATGTCAGCTCAACCCCAAATCCAGATTGTAGAAGAATTGGGGCCCCGATATCCCAGACTTTCTGTCCATAAACAACACGCCTAACTGGGACATCCCATGTGAGAAGGTTGGGTGGTGGAATTCCATCACTACGTTAGCTGGAAAAGATTTGTTCTACAAGTCAGATTTGCCTAGTGAAGAGTGTGTGCTTGCTAATATTACACAATTTACATACTCATTTGCATTGGCAGTTTAAGTGCCTTGGGAGTTAGGGATCTTACAACCTCAAGTATTTAAGTAACTGAAAAGAAGAAGCTAGATGTGAAGATGTTGGACCTTACACAAGGTTCCTCAGAGTTTACACAACAAGATCATCTCTGTTCAATCACCCCCGTTTATTTTTAGCAGTTCCAAGAAACAAAGAAAGCAGGGATAATAAATATGAAGTGAGCATCTTAGGGCAAGAAAAGCTTCCAAATAAACAAAACCAGATCAGGGTTACAGAAGGTCTTCAGCTTCCTGAAAGATCATGAAACAAACCAAGATTGTCGCAATTCTTCCTCGGGTTTAGAACCGGTAAATGCTAGAGCTGTAGGGAGTGCTTGGCAGCGCTGGGGAGTAGAAGCTGGTAGCCCGACTTGTTTGAGCTGGACTGCGGTGGGTGCTGATGGCACATGGATTATGTTGCTGGATGCACAAAGGCTGGTCAGGGCAGCGGAGGGAAGGACCTGGGACGGTGAGGACGAAAGGAGGTGGCTGGATTGTCACTATCGATGGAGGACACGAGAAGGTGCAGTGGTCCTTCATGTTGGAGCCAGCAGACATTTTGGAGTTCAGCGACAGATCTGCGAACAAAGAGAGACACCTTCATGTGTAATGAGCAATGCCCAGTGAGGCTCAGATCTTTTAAGATGCATGATGTACGTTCCGAATATGTGTAATTACATGATAATTTACTTTGTTTTCAGAGTTTGGGGAAATGCACAACAGGGTGCACTTCCAAATGGGCGTGTTTCCATTTAATGTATTTTTTGATGTTGGGATTCTCGATTGCTTCCACCTTTAGAGGACTTTAGAAAGAATAGCACGAATGACGCTAAGGCAAACAATAGGAACAATAACATCCAAGCGTTGTGTAGATTATGAATCATCCCAAAAACCAAGTTTATACAAGCTCAAGAGTGGGAAACACCCTCACGTCCAAAGAAACATCTCTGCAAGACGTTTCTTCTCTCACCACCTTTCTCAGTAGTGACAACCTTCAAGAAGCACTCGGGTTACTCAGGCGTGGTAGATAGAACCCACCTGAGATAGCTCATCTTGTAGATACCCAAGCCCTGAGCCACACTGGGCTTTATATGTGAGGACCCTAAGTCACCCACATCCACCACCAAAACTAACCAAGTTTAATCCTAACTATGAATCAATGCAGCTTCTAGATCAGTCTTGGACAGAGACTAGAAGGACTTAGTTGGACCTGATGAAAAAACTAGGCTTCTCAACACCATGAGCAGAGATTGAAATGGTGGCTTGGGAATGACTTCATGTTTTGGAAGGTGGTGGCTGTGAAGAGGCTGTGGATAATTTTGTTCTAGAGATGTATGATGGACCTTGGAATTTTAGACTTGCCCATTCTAGAGACATTTTAGGGGATAATGGAACAGAGCACGATGTTCTGCACTCATCTAATCCTTGAGTCCCTTATTCTAAGATTTAACTCTTTCTGGTGGAGAAAAACCCCCAAATCATTAAACCTCTTGTGCTGATTTCCCTACCTTTAAAACCAAAATCAAATTCATGAAGTTCTTGGAAGCTACGGAAGAATCACAATTTATTCCCGAGTAAAGGACAGTAGAATCAGTAAAACAGGAAAAGAACCAAATCCTAAGAGACATCACCAAGCATCTTCATGCAGCTGAAGATAGAAACGCACCAAGATGCCCCAGATCCTGAAAGCCCTTACCTGAGTCCTCGAAGTAGATGTGGAGATGGACGAAATTCTGGGGGCATGAACTCTTTATAGCATTCACCGGACAGCCTGGGGGCACATTTGAGAATTCTATTTGGGATGGTGGGGATGTTTTCTGGCTGACTCAATAAATTTCCATGAGGAAGTCCCCAAGATTCGTTAAAGCAATGGCTTCCTGTCTTTGATGATAGAAACATTTATGAATGATTAATTCAGGATCCTCTCCCAACCTCAGCTGAACAGCATGGTTTCATCAAATGGTTGGCCAATCTAATTTCCAATGGAATTATTCTTAGGAGCAACATTACTCCATCGCCTGAAGTTGCTTCTTAAGCAGGAATACCCACCAACTAGCTTTTCCTGAACAGATGTGGTGCCAGTAATCCTCCACCTTATATGTTTTGCTGACATCCTGGAATGAAAATGTTAACCTTAAAGTTAAGAATTAACTTTAAGATTAACGTTTTATCATCTATCTACCTGCTGGATGAATTTGATCCGTACTTATTTATTCAAGTCCAATACTTGTGCACCACCCAAAAGTTCAACAATGATGATAAAGGGCATAAAACTGTAAAGGAGACCCCAGTATGATAGTTGGTGGTTAAAGTCCACCAACTCAACAGAATTAAAATGGAAGAAGATCAGCGTGATGTGCAACAGAAGATCTAAATGTCTATGGAGGTTCTCAGTCATCCAGGTCATGGTTGTCCTAAAGGTGCAACTGGAATTTTCGGGGGTGGGTGGGTTTGAAGATGTTTCACTTCTCACCCAAGAAGCTTCTTCAGCTCTGACTGGATTCTCGAAAGGTCTTCAAAGCGAAAGGTCTTCAAAGAAAAACCAGAAAGTCCAGTTGCCTCTTGAAACAGCACCTTTGGGGCAACAGAAGATCATGTCTTTCATGCTCAAAGTCTTACAGAAAGAGTTGGGTCTTTACTACTTCTGAAATCCAGATGTGGTCCACCTGGATTTGTTCCATGGGGTTGGGACTACCACCAAGTGTGGTGGTGGCACAATCTCTGGGCTCCTGTCCTCTCCCAACCTCATGACCCATTGTATTCCACACTATCTTCTCTATCTGGTTGACAGCATGACCCACACCTTGAACCATCTCGAGATGTTCTCCTCCCAGCTTAAAACACCCTTCCTGAATTTAGGAAGTTTTTAAAATAAGAGCATTGAATGCAGAAGAAAATAAAATGTTCCAATATGTTTACTATTCCTCCTTGTGGAGGGAACTGCATGACAAACCAAGATAAAACAAGTCTAGAAACGTCCCTCAAGTTTTTATCTTGTTCTATACCTCCCAGGAGATAATTTCCTTGTGGGAGAAACCTCAAATTATAGTAATGAATTGCCCTTCCTATTTATGAACCCAGGAGTCTTGCAAATCTCAAGATAATGATATGTGGGTGTGTTACATGCTCCTGTTATTTCCTTCCATCTGACTCAAACCATGCTCAAATGTTCAGTCAGGTTTCACCTGTGGTTTGTCCCATGACAAGAATCAAGATGAAGAGGCAAATATCTGACACTTCCCTGAGCTCTGGATTTAGGAGTCCTTCTCCCTTCAAAACACCATCTGTTGGGCACAAAACGCCGTCAGCTGGACACAAAACACCATCCGTTGCACACAACATGATACCTCCAGAGAAACGTCAGTATCAACAGCTCAATGAAAATTTGAACTGACCCACCAGAACGGCAAGATAAGGAAGCTGATGGATCTCACTGTTGACCTCCTAAGTTCTTTAGGAATTCCAGAGAAGGCCTTCAAAAGTTCAATGAGGTTTTTCTCTTTAATATCCTTCCTTAAATCCAGCTTGAATTTTGCTTTTCTGTTTGCAGACTTGGTGCTACTCAATACCAGATACAACATATTATAGTCTGTAGAGATTGTCAGTCATCCAGGTCATGGTTGTCTGAAAGGTGCTTTTTCAGGAGGCAACTGGACTTTCTTGGGTTTTTTCCCTTTTGAAGACGTCTTTCTTTTGAAGACGTAATTTGGGAAGAGGACCCTTGGAAAGATGTGAGAGTAGGAATGGATTTCCAGAGGGGGGAAAAAATCTCAGACTACAGGAACCAGGAGCACCACTCAGGTGACCCTGAGGACATAGATAAACCTTCAAGTGGCCTCTATGATCCTCTAAAAGGATGCAAATGACCAGCTGTCTGCAAGGAATATAAATCCTTCCATTCCTCACCATCCTCTCAGAACTGAAGAAGCTTCTTGGATGAGAAGCGAAATGTCTTCAAAAGAAAAAAGCAAGAATCTCCAGTTGCCTCCTGAAAAAGCACCTTTGGGATAGTGTGATGATTACTAATATAAAGCATTTTCCTTATCAGTTGGTCAGTGTCAACATCACTAAGGAAAACTTCAAGAAAAGATCACAGCCAGAGGCGTCTCCCCCAATGATCATCTTTCTTCGTAGCCTGCTGTTATCCCCGATTCTTGTACTCGGGGTGACCCACGCCACAGAATTCACCCTGTCAAAATGCGAAGGAGGTGAACAACAATTTCAGTCTGGGGTTCGGTGAGCAGGGCGAGAAAATGGCATTTTTATCCCAGCTCATTCATCCGTGGGAATGTCGCCAGACATGTCCTCCTGGGATTTGAAGGGATCTGTCAAGTTGTGGCTTGAGCTCTCCAAGATAATCTGAGTTAATTGTGGTTGGGGTGGTACGGCTTATTGCAATCTTAGCTGCCGACTCAGGAACGTAGCTACCTCTATAATGCAAAGTTTTATGCTCTGTGTTTTTATAAGGCGTCATCCTGTGGACGTATGTTATAATACAAAGCAGGGAAATGCAGGGAAAGGTGCATTTTGAAAGACAATCTAGTTTTCTTTTTTAAAAACACGCACACAGACACACAATCAGATTAACCTTCCTTAACCTTGTAGGGCAAGGACTTCTCCACTCCATCCTTCACTACTGATAGCCTGTATCCATGTTGGCAAACCTATGAAACCTGGAAGAGCAGCGTTCCATCACTCATGCGCGTGCCGGCACTCGAACTTCTGGGTTTACATTGGGTGCATGAGTGATGGCCAGCTGTTCCACTTCTGGAAACTGGAAGTTTGGGTACTGGTGCGTGGATGCATGATGGAACACTGCTCTTTTCGGTTACGGCACGAACACATGTGAAGGCCAGTGGGGCCGTGCGAAGGCCAGCGAGTGAAGGCCAGCGAGGCTGTGCGGTCCAGGTGGGATGGTTTTGAGGGCCATTTCCTGCACGCAGGTCGGCACGTGGTGATGTAAAAGGTTAGCCATCGTTGGCCTATATGATATTATAGCATGGCATTATTTTTTGTTGATGATGGTTATTCTACCAGAATGAAATATTTCCAGTTCTCTTCTCCCCTTGCTTCCATCCGTTTGTAAAGGAGTTGGGTGGACAAACTGGGAGAGAAATTGTTAAAAATGCACAGCCAGGGCAAGAGTGACAACTGTGCAACCGTGGTTTCATCTACTCAACAAGATTTTATTCAAGCTAGCTCTTTCCTCAAGATAAGCCCATATCCATATGTAACAAGCAACCGCCGTAAACCTCATTGAGTGCCTTCCAACTGCCATAATTAGCTCGGATGGCTTCCTTAAGCATTAAATATTCATTCAGTGCTACCGGTTGTATAGAATCCTGTCGTGGCAGCCCACAGATTTTTATCATTCAGACGCTGAATCATTAAAAAAGAAAAAGGCACACTTAAGCGCTCTCGTCGTACGGTGAGGGAAAGATTAGATTTCGAGAAAACAACCCAGATAAAATAAATAAATAACAGGTTTCTAGACCGCAGGACCGTGAGGGAAAAAAATGTGGTTTAAGAAATACAAGATAGAAATTTGTATGGCTGTAGGCCTGACAGCAGACGAGCCACGACAAATAAAAGGTAATTTGAATGTAATGCTTCTGAAGTCCAATGGACTCGTTTCGGGGTTTTAAAATATTCTATTCCACTGAGATGCCATGCATGGAGAATATAGCTGATTTATCACTTATATCTTTGATGTGCACTGACAGCTTATGCACTGAAGACAAACTCCTTGTGTGTCCAATCACACTTGGCCAATAAAGAATTCTAATTCGATTCGATTTGATTCCATATTTTCTATTCTATTCTGTTCTGTTCTGTTCTGTTCTGTTCTGTTCTGTTCTGTTCTGTTCTACTCTACTCTATTCTTTTCTATTTTCTATTTTCTATTTTCTATACTATTCTATTCTACATTTTCTATTCTTTTCTTTTCTTTTCTTTTCTTTTCTATTTTCTATTTTCTATTCTATTCTTTCATTCTCTACTCTACTCCACTCCACTCTACTCTGTTTTCTGTTTTCTGTTTTCTGTTTTCTGTTTTCTGTTTTCTGTTTTCTGTTTTCTGTTTTCTGTTTTCTGTTT
>JANHZT010002453.1:0-10881 GCA_032468215.1 Stegonotus admiraltiensis
ACAAATATTAACACATTTCTAAATTCATTATTATTCTTCCATTAACTATCCATGGCTTATAGTTATAGTTTAATCCTCTCGACTTTAATCATTATATCTGGAGTCCATTCTTCAATAATAGAGAGATCTTCCTTCTCCAATACTGCGCCGCAACAGGAGCAACTATGAATCTTCTTTCCCGAAATATTTTACATAGTCCAGCATATATTTATCCAGAGTGCCTTTCTTAAATTATAATCTAAGATACAAAAAACATTCTATAAAAATTTTTCTTTGAAATTTCCCAACTTTTACATACAAACTAACTTTTTAGTTTGGATACAAATCAAAAAACCTACAAAGTAACTTTTCCCCTCTAAAGAGGCATTTCATAAACATTTTTCTTTCAAGTTTTACACTTACTTAGGTTATACATTTCTGACCCATTCACAATACAATATATAAATCCACGAAAACAACTGTAAATACATTTTTCTCTCTTTCAAAAATGTAATACAAAAAACATTCTATAAAAGTTTTTCTCTGAGATTCCCTAACTTTTACATACATACTGACTTTTTAGCTTGGATCACAAGACAAAGACATACAAGTAACTTTTTTTTTTTAAAAAAAAATCTGGACAACTTTTTAAAGTCCGGATATCATCTAAAAAGACATTGCATGTTTTTTCCAAATTCCACACTTATTTAGGTTTTACATTTCTATCTATTTACCATATAAAAAACCACTTCTCAAATATTATTTTTATCCAAAATGCCTTTCTTAGATCTATAATACATACACACTAACTTTTGAGCTTAAGTTACAAAATAACATACATACAGACAAATTCTTAAAATCCAGATACCTTCTAAAGCATTTCACCAAGATTTTCTTTCAAGTTTTACATTTAGTTAAATTTGCATTTCTAACCAATTCCACTTCTTGCCATATCTATTTCCTTTGTTCTGTTAACTTCAGGCAATGTTAGGCATCCTGCCTTTCCATCTTGAACCTCCCCTCTATCCAGTATCTGGCATTTTCTGGACTCTTCCACCACCAAACCATATTCTCTTGCCACTTGAAATTTATTTTTGTAAAAAACTCGTAAAGTTCCCTTTCGTATCTTCTTCTTAATAAAATAAAATCCAATGTCTCTTACTAATTGTTTCTGTCCAGAAGGAGTAACACTGTAATTATTTTCATTTTGCCAGTCAAACTCCTGTCCAGAAGGGGTAACACTGTATTTATTTTCATTTTGCCAGTCAAACTCATTTTCTAAAAATGCATATAGCTGATCAAAGGATTCCTCAAGTATCTCTCTCAAACTCTCTTGACTTGGTAGTTGTTTCTGTCTCAAACTCTCTTGACTTGGTAGTTGTTTCTGTCCAGGAAGGATAACACTGTCATTTTGCCAGTCAAACTCATTTTTAAGAATACATTTAGCTGAACATAAGATTCCTCAAGTATCTCTCTCAAACTCTCTTGAAAGCTCATCTTTGTCATTATTAATGCTTTGCCCACAATATTTTAAGAATCTTTTGTAACTTAGGTTAGTTCTTTTGTAATCCACAGCACAGCTATCAGCGTTAATGAGCACTTCCTTTTAAGTTTCGTTTTTCACTTTCTCTTTTCATGCCCCAAATTCTGGCGCCATCTTCCTTTGTTCTTTTATACAAGCCACAGAAGAAAGTAATGCAGACTTGGAGTTAAAGTACAGAACTTACAATTATCTTCCCTCCTGCTCTTGCTTGCCTGCTTTAGCTCGAATGTTGTTTTTTTAAAGTTGCTTGCAGGGATGGTCGTGGCGTCTTGCTCTTCCTGAAGCAGAAGCGCCCTGGATCCGGAACTTCTGCCGGTTCCTAGGGAGCTCTCACCCAAGGAGTCCCAGAATTCTTCCTGGGGAACTTGGGGAGCTCTACCTCCACCCAGCTGCTCACCTTCCCCTCTTTGCCCGAGGGGAAAGTTTCCGAACCGCTTGACAGCTGATTTGCGCTGTCATAGGGGTTCTAGCGTGATCCAGGGCTGGCGCCCCCAAAAGGAGCGTCTTGCGATGTCTGTTGTGCCACCGGAAGTCCCACACAATTTTTTTTTTGTAAGTGCCAAACAACAGCGACCTCGTGTGGCTGCTGCATTAATTTTGATTAGGTTTGGATCACAACCAAATCGGGTTGCGGCCAAAGTTATAGAACGAATTATGGTCGTGACCAGAGGTTCTACTATACTTCCTTTTCTAATCAGTCTCACAGGTTAAAGCCAGGATTGCTGCATGACACTCCAAAGGCTATAGTTTACAAACTATACTAATGTGATTTGTTTAGCGTGGTTTGTTAAGGCTGGGTGAATAACTCTGTTGTATTTTATGATAATAAATTACAGTTCAAAATCATGGTTTGTTACTGACTATAGTTGTGATGGCGTCATTTTGGTATGCAGAGATGTAACTATTATTTATAATTTTCTGGCTTATTCCTGATTTGGTATTACAGTATGTCTCATGCAAACCTCTAACCAAACCGCAAAGATGTAAGGCAAATGAGAGAAAATAAAGGGAAATTGTTCCAAGTCAGTCATAATTGTTTACAAGACTGACTTTTCAAAAAATTGAGCTTAAAACTAACATTGACTTAATGTGATATTTGAATGGTAACTTCAAAGCCCTATTTACTGAGTCAAGCCTTCTGTGATTCTCTTTTATGTAGCTGGTTGTGTCATTCACAACCAGCATATGGGAATGAATTATATTATAATCTATCCAGACAAGAATCATTTATGAATTTAATGTCTAAGTATAATTACTATTGGAAGATAACAGCTAGAACCAATAGCTATTTTATATAAGATTGCAAAGAACAATATCTCCTCTCATCTTTTATAGCTCTTACATTTTTATGTTTTAACCCTCATTCTTGCAATTATCTTTGACTTTGTCATCTGAATGACTTTCTCATCTCGCTTCCATTTGGTCCCTGCTATCATTAGTCACCTATCTGTCCAGAGGGCAGGCATAAATATAATACGTAAATGGCAAATGTCAGTACAGAAAGTTTGAACCTGGGTCTAATTGACCTAAGTGTACTTTTCCATCTAAACCTACAGTACTGTTTTTGGGTGCTCTAAAATGTAAAATATAAAGAGTAAATCATGTGGAGCAAAGGTTTGGACTTTGGCCTCCTCAGTCTATTCCCAGCTCTGTCCAGGATACCTAACTAGTGCTTGGCTTATTCTTTAAAAAGTGGAGGTGCAGGGGAAAACAATATTCTATCTCAGTTTAAAATGTTTTCATAATTATATTAAATTATTAATATAATTAATAATTAACAAGCTTTATGTTCGTGCATGCCATATTTTTTTATTTTGTATGTTTCTTCAGGAATTCTGTAAAGAAGTTGATGATAAATCTTCCTTGAGATCTTCCGTCATAAGTACTGGAAATCAGCTGTTGCTTATTAAGGAATCTGATGATGCAAAGTTGCGCTCAGCTTTGGCAGAGTATGAGCAGAGATGGACCGACCTGGTTGTTCAATTACCAGGCATCCAAGAGAAGTTTCACCAGGTAAAAAGTAACTCATCAGCAAAGTTACTAGGCATGAACAACTTTGAAGACTGCCATAGTTATTAATTGCATACTGCAGAACATTACATTGATCTGGCATTTCTCTGTTTTAAAAATCTTATCTATCTCCTTTATCTATGGTGAATCCATCATTCTGAAGTATTAAATACTACTTACCTTTGTTGCTGTTCTTGCTTGTGATACTGATTACAAGCATTTGTATAAAACTCAATTGTCCACTAAATTGTCCACTAAAAGGTTTGACTGAAATTGCTCAATACTGTTCTTTAACTTTGACTTGTAATAGCAAATGTCTCAGCAGTTTAAGACATACTAGACTACCCGTAACCCCTTCAGCAATCATTTCAGAGGTATTTCCTTACCAGATTTCTCAAAGTCTTCAATAATGATAGACTGCCTTCACTGGAAAAGTTCTTAAAAATTCAGGAAGATATTCAGAGATGTATGTATCTGCCTTGAAAATAGCCCATGTTGAATGGTATTGCAAAGTCAAACATCAGCAGCCGAACAGCGGGGAATGTTTTATGACACTTTGCATTGTGTCCTAAAATGTTTTATGATATTTTTATGTCATAAAATATTTTACAAAATTTTCCCAATTTCAATTTCATGGGAATCACGGGTTCTGGGTTTTAGTCATATTATGTAAGTTAGTCCATGACCCTTGTTTCAAAAATTGTTGCCCTACAGTGCACTGTTTTGCCCAGTTAAAGATTACAGACAGGAGAGTTTAGCATACGATTCCTGTATAGTAGTGGGAGAAGAAGGTAAGATGATGTTACGTGTCTCATGATGTCCTCATGTGAATGACATCAGCTATTGCAATCTATAACCAAGGAGCTCTTGATCGCCTTTTAGAACTTCCTACTTCTCCCACAGTTATGAAAAATGCCCATTTAGAAAACCACCAAAAATACGTAGCACAATTCATCATGTGTCTACCAAGTAACAAATGAAAAAGATTCCATAGGAAAACACTTCTAACTTGAACATTCTGTGTTTTTCTTTAAATATCTTAGAAAATACATTAGATTTTGTTCCTTTAAAAAAATAAGTATAATAGTGTAATTTTCTAACAGCTACAGATGGCAAAATTGCCATCTTATGAAGCCATCACAGAACTGAATGCCTGGATGAATTGCATAGAGCAGCAAAGAAGAGATGAGGTTGTAATTCATTTGCAAAGTTCTGCAGGCTTGAAAAAGCTTCTTAGGAGGTACAAGGTAAGTGAGACACTGTAAGTTCATGATGGCTAGAAATGGTTTCATTTCCTTTGGGCAGAAAATAAAATAATATCCAAATAAGGAATCATACTATGTGATCTGTTTGAGTCAACGGAGATCAAGTGAAAGGGAACTAGAATAATATTCTATATATCCTTAGGAAGTGAGTGTATATCCTTGCATCATCAATTTGGACCACCATGTGTGGTCTGTCTGTCTGTCTATCTATCTTATCTATCTATCATCTATCTATCCTAATATTGTCTACTTCATCTTATTTTCCCCCTATCTATCATCCTACCACACTGGGTGTCCAGACAGCAATTAGCAGGTTTCTGTCACATTTATCTGAATGAGTTGTGAGGAGGTGAGATATTAATATTTGTATGTCAAATATTTATTCCCAAGATAGATTGATATATACAGTAGGTAAAATCAGGCTTCTAAATATCTGGAATCTCTATGTAATGTTTTCTTCTAAAGTTTTCTTTCCACTTCTAGAGATCTATTATGCAGTTAATCTGTGGTTAGACAGGGGCCAATACATCTGTCAAAATGTTGTTGTCAGGGTTTTTTTTCCACTGAAGGCTTTTCAGCCTTTCGTTTTGTCTATATGACCAAATGTTTTCCCCCCTTTTGGAGATTTTCTGTGTTTAATTCACTAATATTACCATGCAAATAAAGCTTGACAAGTAGTGTTAACACTGTCACACAATTATTTGTCAATGTCTTTAAATGGTATCATTCTTTCATGGATCACTCATAAGAGAAAAATGAGTTAGGAGGAAAAAAAGGCAAACTTAAGCATACTTATAAAATCCTTATAGGAATCCTGTCTCTCAGAAGGAGGAGACGGCATCCAACAATATATTGGCAGCAATATAGAAAACATTTGCCTTTCCTTCTCTCAGGATGTTTTTTCAACTGAACTCACAATTTATTTCCAATTTGATGCCTTCACAGATGTATTGTACTGCAACTTCCATCGCCCCCACTGAAATGATCATTATAGGCAGTTACACTTTTTAAATGCCCATGATCATTATGCTCTTTAACTATGAGCAAGGGACTTGGCCATACAATTATGAGTTATTATAGCTTCGAGCATCTATCCTGTTGTCACTTAACAGCTGAATTGGTTATAAAGGAACAAAACTCTATTTGCTGCATAGAAAACATGTTTCTTTTGACAGAGTTGTATTTTACGTTTCTAGGAATATGTGATGGAAATGAACTTTAAACAATGGATAGTTGATTATGTGAACCAGTCACTACTACAGTTGACACCTTGTGATGTTGAAAGCAAGCGTTACGAGAGGACGTCATTTGCAGAATGTCTCGGGGAATTGAATATGAATTGGCACCATTTGCAAGGGACTCTGAATGAAAAGGTTTGAATGTCCTTTAAAACCTTTTGCGGAGAATGTGAGTCAACTTCAGATGCGCCTAGTGGAAGATCACCCATCCACCACAGCTTCATTGCTTTGTTCTCTGTACTGCAGCAAACTCTTCAGAATGGCAGTTGTGGTCCTGCCTGGAAAGGCTGCAGTTGGAGAAATCAGGCAGAGAGGTCGATGCAACTTGTCTCCACCCAATTTGTGATTTGCCTACATTCACTGCTGCTCACTGGACAGAAGTCTATCATAGTGGCATTCCTGTCCCATCTGCAAGGTCTGATGCTGTTCAGATCTGCATCAAGGGTTAGAAATAAACAAAGATTCTCCAGGCAGCTGGAAAGCCAGCGAGAACTAAAGCAAATATAGATTTAGTTCTCATCTATCTTCCCTAATCCATAGACCTTAGTAAGCCTGCCTTATACCCATGTTGGTTTATGTTGCCCCACTGTCACAGCAGCCAGTCAAGGGATAGGACTAATACAGTGACAACACAATCATGTTCTCTTTGCATTTCCAATTAATTAAAGTAGTTTAAAGTTACTATTTGGAGGAGGTCTGAAGCTTTCTTCTGTTATATCTGAGTCCAGAAACTCTGCTACAATGATAAATTAAAATATGAGGCACTTTGTAGAAAATGGGGGAAAATATTCTTTCTTCTATGCTTATTGCCATAAACTAAAATTTTCAAAACTTTCCTAAATTTTGCAAATAATTGTCCTCTATGCAGATAAAGGAATTGGAGCACATTTTGGAATCTGTTGTTAAAAATGAAAACAAAGCACAATCTTTGGGCAGCTGGCTAGAAGCACAAAGCAGAAGGCTAAAACATTTGAAGAGCCCAACAAGTTCTATTCTTGCACAGGGCACATTAAAAGACTGCAAGGTAAATGTTTTATATATATATATATATATATACTTGAAATGTCAAGTTCATTTTGTTGATGACCTTCAACATTTTAATCCTATCTTTCTTCCTATATATTCAGGACAATATATGTGAATTTATCCTTGAAATTCAAAAACAACACAGTAATTGTCCACAACCATTAATAAATCCAATCTATTCAAATTTGACCTAATAAAAACAGATCACAATGGGGGGAAAAACAAAGAAAGGAGGGAAATAAACTCGGATATCTGCTTGTACAAACGGATCTATAGAATGGTCCCTCGGGGAGACAGTTTGGTGAAGAAGAAGAAAAAAACAACAACTAAAAAATAATTGATCTTAGAACTGCCTTTCAAAAGGGTCTGTTCTGTTTTACTCCCTGATATAGCTGTAAATGCCCTCCTGGTTGGCATGTGCCAGGGAGAAAATGCAGGAAATGGAGCTTTCCTTAGCTTCCAGTAGAATTTACTGGGTTCTTTTTTTGACTAAGATGGAACTGGAGGGCAAATGAATCTATAGAATCATCTTGTTCCACATGTTATTTAAGCTCCTGAATAGAGTTATATAGAGTTTGTAGAAAAACCAGTATGCTGCTAATGCATTACTTTGTTTCTCTTACATCTGAGAATGTATAAGGTCATAAAAAGGACCCTGCTGGATCAGACCAAAGACCAGTTTTGTGTTTCACACTCTGGCCAATCAGAAGCATATACAAAATTCCCAATTTCCCAGGACTATTGAGAGTACTGGATGTATTCTAGAATCTTCAAGAATAATAACTATTGATAGCCATACCCCTAATGAATTTGTTTTATCCTCATTTAGGTTGGTGGCTATCCACATTGTCCTATCCCAATAGCTTATCTAGTATATTAATTACATTGGTTTTCTCTGAGCAGCACTGAATAGTCACTGGCTCATTGACAAAACCACTGATACTTTCTCATAGCGAAACCTGGAGCAAAATTCCTTTGACCCTAATATATCTAGAGAATACCATGTTGAGGAAGATTGTGTTATTCTCAAAATAATAGTGGCAAATCATATTTGCTGTGTCTTTCTTGACTCCTTCCTCTTACAAGGTGCAACGTTTATTTTTTGCTTTATTGCTATGGTTACCCCATTCCTCTACTATAGTCAAACTGAAAAGTAACAGTAATTTTGCTATTTATTCTCTGCAATGTTTTATTGAGCTCTGGAGCATCTTCATTTTTCTAGCTGAGAGATGGAGATTCATTCCAACTAGCCAGTAAGAAGCTTTGTAAATAAATAAGGGACAGATTGAAACTCTCTTAGTGAGCAGGTACACACACCAGGGGATAGAAGAAGGGAAACCAAGAAGTTAAATAAAACCAGGAAGATTTTTTCAAGATTTTAAAAGAAAACTTTAAAAATGAACAAGAGATATTTCCCCACCTCCAATCTTAGCCACATTTATAAATAAGCATACAGTATATATCAGAGTTTATATTAAAAAAGTAAGATCATGGCCTACGTAAACTATTTAATTTGGATTTTGTACTTAATTTACATAAAAGATACTGCTGTTTCTGATTAGGGGGGACAAGTATCATGCCAACATACTTCTAATATTATTCTTTGCTAATAAAATTATGCACATAGCTTCTCTAACTTAGATTTCCTAATGCCAGATGAACTCAGAAGGTATCTAAACTTTGTAGATGCTTGGCTGTTCTTGCCTGATTAGTGTTGTCTTTCCTTCTTACATGTATAGTCCAGCTTTCATGCAAGTAGAAAAAGGCAGTATCTGTATTTTTACCTGTTTTACCTTCATCACTACTCCTGTGTTATAAGTTAAGCTAAGAAAGAGTGACTGGACCTGGTTCAGGAGTAAGCAATTCTTTCAGAGAGCAATTATCAAAACCATAATGGTAAAGATAGTGGATTGGAATTTAAAAGACTCATCTTCAAATCATAAAAAGCCAGTGTGGTAAATTAGGTGTTACACTATAGAAGGGAGGAGCCTTATGAACATCACTTTGAGCTCTTCAATTACACAGGTTTGTTATTCTGTGCAAAAATTGGAGGAAGTGCTATGTATAATCCCAAAAGAGAGAGCCAGTACTTGTTTAATAGACACTTTTACTAAGGATTTTTTCCAAGGATGGTGGATTTAAGATAGATATGCATTGAGTCGTGGTGGCGCAATGGTTAAAATGCAGTACTGCAGGCTACTTCTGCTGACTGCCAGCTGCTTTCAATTTGGCAGTTCGAATTCCACCAGGCTCAAGGTTGACTCAGCCTTCCATCCTTCTAAGGTCGGTAAAATGAGGACCCAGATTGTTAGGGCCAATATGCTGACTCTGTAAACCGCTCAGAGAGGCTGTAAAGTACTGTGAAGTGGTATATAAATCTAGATGCTATTGCTATAGCTACACCCATATTGACTTTCTCAGGATGGGAAACAGAATAATAAAAGGAAACAGAAGTGACAAGAGAAAATATTCTAGGACCTATTGAGAGACGACACAGTAAAATCCCCAGGTCCTGATGTCATCCACCTGAGAAATTAAAAGAGTTCAAATGTAAAATTACTGATCTAGCCAAAATATGCAAAATTTGTCTCTCAAATCAGTCTCAGTGACAGAGGACTGAAAGATAGCTAATGTGATATCTATTTTAAAAAAAGAACTTCGGTGAATTCTTATCAATTATAGACTGGTCAACATCATCATGTCTATCCCAGGAAAATTTGTAGAAATGGTAGTCACAGGAAAAAAGACTAAATATGTAGCAAAACAAGTCTTGCTGAAGGAAAATCAACATAGATTCTATAAAGAGTGAGATGGGCAGAATATACCTTTAATAAATAGATAAAGAGAAATCGTGTCTCAGCTCTCTTAAAGTGTTTTAAAATGCTGAAAGGCATGAAAGTGAACCTGTTGACTTTATATATTTAGATTTCCAAAAAGCCTTTAACCAAGTTCCCTATCAGAGGCTGCTAAGAAATTTAGTGGCATGATTGCCTGTCCTTTTATGAATTGCTAACAGAATTCAAAATGTAAAAATAAATGGGCAACTCTCTCAATCGAAGGACATAACTGCATTCCCTTAAGGCAGTTTTTCCAACCTTTCAGCTTTGTGGACCAGCGGGGGTGGGGGAGAGGGGATTGTTCCGTGTGAGTGGCAGCACATGCATGCTTGCCCCCCCTCCTCTTCCAAAGCCCAGTTCCAAATGGGCCTGGGGATTGGGGTTCCCCACCTTAAAATTCTGTAATGACACCAGTGGATTTTTTTTTAGTTTGTTTATGTATTTATTGTATATATATACATAGTTTGTTTGTGTATTTAGTGTGTGTGTGTGTGTGTGTGTGTGTATACATGTTGAGGATCATTAGAAAAAGATTGAAAATAAAATTGACAATTCTGACATTCCTTTATACAAATCCACAGTCTGTCTCCATCTGGAACACTGTGTATGCATTTGGAAAGGATATAACATAATTGGAAAAAAGGGTAACCAAAATTATTGATGGCCTTCCTTATGACAAAAGACTGCCTGGAACTCTTCAGTTTAGAGAAAAAGGATCTGAGACAGGGAGTATAGGATCAAGGTGTACAAAGCCTAGAGAAAATGGATAAGTGAACAAATGTCTTCCTCTCAAAGCAGTGAGACTGGGAGATATCCATTGAAACAGATTGGAAAAGATTTAGAACGGGCAAAAGAGAGTTATTAATGTAATGTGTTATTAACCTGTAGAGTTACATAGTATTGAACTGGTATGTTACACAGTTTTAAGGGTGGATTACATACATGCATGCATGCAAGCATATATATCTACTGTATATCTCCAT
>JANHZT010002453.1:73563-85772 GCA_032468215.1 Stegonotus admiraltiensis
AACATGATTAGCCAGCGTGTTAGCAGTTCTCCATCCAAGGATTCATGAGACTCCAATGATGACTGGGGTCTGGCTTTCCGTAGTGTGCCAACACAATCTTTTATCTCATCACCAGGTTCTCTCCAGGAGAACCAGTACCACACCAACTCCCTGTGAATTCTAGAAATCTCTCCACTGTCTAAGGGCTCGCTGCCAGTCATCTAGAGAGCTAGTTGGTTCAGGAGATATTGCAGAATCCTGCAGGGTCAGGTGTCCATACCTCCCACCCTCATTTACTGAGATAACAATACCCACCAAGGTCAGCTGGCTCTGCTAGGAAATTTCCCTCCAGCATGCCGCTTCCTAGAAACTAGTAGGGAAAGTTCTGGCATTCCAAATGAAGCTGCTGTCTACTTAGATTAGGGATGGGGAACTCTGGCCCTTTTATACTTGTGGACTTCAACTCCCAGAATTCCTGGGCCAGCCACAAGTCATAAAAGGGCCAGAGTTCCCCATCTCTGACTTAGACCAAACTTCTCAGTGTCTGTATCTAACAAGAGGTCCCTGAAGTTCAAATACCACAGTGCTTACTACTAATTCAAGTCCCATCCATTCAGACCTTCATCAAATCCCAGGGTATTCATGAATTCTTGAACCTACTGTCTTGAACCTACTGTCTACTAAAATACTTGTCATGGGTATAGACATGTATTTCTACCTAGCTGACTTGCTGATCTAAACCCCATTGTCTAATTAGTAGATGAAGGACATCCAGACCATGAAGTAGGCCCTTGAGGACCTTAGTTCTGCTGAATAAGATGCTACATTTTTCAACTATCACACAGTTCATGACATGCCTAGCATCCTCAACATTGAAAGACACCTCATCTCCCTGAAAGGAAGGAAAAGATTCAATCTGGCCATTCAATCTGCCTGTGTGATGTAGGCCTGGTATTTAATATTGATGAATTAGTTCACAACTTTATTCTATTGCCTAACTCCAAAATGGCAGAACAACTATGTGAAAGTTTACCATCACTATCATTTGTACATCAATTACCTGTCAATCCTATATTCAATGGGTGTTCTGGAGAATTATTTAACATAATGCCACATTTATTTAATGATTAGTTCTCAAACCAGAAGAAAAAGGCCAATTGAAACAGTCATTAACCACTTGTCTGAAGAACTAATTTCACCCTTTATGTTAGAAATTATGGAAGAGGATTGCCATATAAATGTTCCTTCCTCAGTGGGATAAACACAAGTTGATCCACAATGGCCTTTTAACAGATGGAAACAATCTAAGTATTCTACCAAAACGTACCCTGAAGGAACCAATTCTAAACAACATCAGGAGAGAGCAGATCCTTAGCACAGAAGTCATATTGAGTGCTTGAGCTATAACTGTTAAACTGGAGGTGTTTGTTCAATACTTCTATCTCCTGTATGGCATCATGCTGTAAAAATTACAGCATCAAACCTTAAAAATCTTTTCAGATATTACATATGCGAGCAGGTGAGTTTGGCAGGAATAATACTTTGTTTAAGCCATTGTTTCTCAAGTTCAGCAATTTTAAGAGGTGTGGATTTCAACTCCCAGAACCCCGCAGCCAACGCTGGCTTAAGAAACACAGGTTTAAGGCATCAGCAAGCGCATTTGTGACAATGGGGACAGCACTTATTTTTATTACTATTGTTTTCACCTCCAAAGGCCAGATGGTTCTGATACAGTGATGCCACTGGAGTAGCTTAGAATGGCATTTGGCCTAACTCTTTTGTAACTGGGAGGAATGAGGAGCTTTGAGATGCACTTTACATACAATAAGTTTACTTGTTGTTTCTTAAAAAATAAAAGCTTATGCAATGCAACTTTAGTAACAGACCTGCAATCACCAAGAGTATAAAACACTCACCCAGGTGTAAAGCTGCCTATTGAATTCTTGTCTGTGCTGAGGCCTTTTTTTAGTTGAGATTTCCTCCTCTGAAATATTTTTCTCATCAGAATGGCAAAAATTAAAGGTCAACTATCATAACACGGTGAAATAATGAGTCTAAACAATAAACTAAGAAGAATGAAAAAGACCAGGATCTTATAGAATATTGTTTTTTATTTATCACTTACATCCTACAAACACATTACTTGGGGTGGGGGGGAGGGACGGAGGGACAAGCTCTACATTTGTAGAAAGCAGCTGAAAAAGTGTCAGATTTCACACCTTACCCCAAATTTGGCTTATGTTCACAAAATACTTGGAAAGGCACCAAAAATAATTCCAAAAACATTTCAATTTTCAAGCCGCTAACAATCAAAGTACACATTCACATTTATTTTGTGGTTTACAAAACACCATAGGCAAGGAATGCTAGGCAGGCGTGTGGCAGGAGCTACAGAATGCAGATAGCTTTAAACTCCGTTTTGTGCAAACAAGGCTCATTCGTTCATTTATCTTATTTTCTAAATAATTGTGATAAGCATTGCAGTGGGAAAAGAGCAGTGAAACAATGCAGATCCACAATGAAATACCTGCAAAAGCAGCAAGGTGTGGAAATAGCCAACTGCTTATCATAAAAGATAGATTTTCAATCCTAAAATTAAGGGAAATTGTCTTGTATTTTGATCAACCACTAGATCAAGCAGAGGCTCCAGATTGGACCTTATTTCTGGTTCCCAATGCCATTTTTCAACCATTATTCAAAATGTATGCAATTTTGGACTTTGGTGTCTGTTATTCTTGTAGAAAAAGACATTATCTGAAGAGCCTTTGTTAGTTAAGAGTGTCAATGCATTGACTAGGTTAGGATTAGGGTTAAGTCATCGAATTGATCTTTTCAGCCCCCTAATCCACCTGTGGATCCTTTCAAGTCAGCCCAATAGGTCACAAAACATAACTTAATAGAGTGACAGAATATTTTTTCCACAGGTACAACCATGAGGCTTTTAAAAAAATTATTTCAAAGCTGCACAAGGTTAAACAATGTTTGCACCTGCCCAAAGAAATAAAGTATATTTTGAGAATGCATTTCTGTCACTTTTTGAAGAATACCTTTACTCTTTCCATCTACCTTTCTTCAGTTAGGTTTATTTCAAATTTGTCCTGTTGATTTAAAGGGGAAAACATAAGGGATTAAGGTTTAAGAGAAAATAATTGTCTCTGAATTTGTTTGGAAGGCCAATAATTTCAGAAAAGCTGGCCTCTTTTATTTATAGAGTTATAATAATGTAATAGGCAGTTCATTGTCATTGTGCTTCCATATTAGAAGTCACTGGGGTTTGTTCAGTGATAATAATCACACTCAAGTTGCCTGTTGCAGATTTCTTATGCAAATGTCCATAAAAGAAATGCACATAAGATACATCAAATGCTTTCATATGTGCTCACAGGAATTGCATGCTGAAATCAATGTCCACAAACAATGAACTAATATTCTCTATATCCCATTCAAGCCAATAAAATATTGCAATGTAAATCTTGGACAATATCTATGGGATCACTGTAGTCAAAAAGGATTGGATGGCCAATTAAAATATTTTTAAAAAACAGAAAAATGGAGATGATGTTGGTAGAGAAAAAATACATGAAGGTCTACAATGATATAAAATGACCATGCCAAATGTGAGTCTGAAAGTTGTGACATTAATGCATTGGGAGCATTCTGTATCTGCACATGGCCTTAAAGGCAACATTAACTCTTTAATAAGACATGTACCTGGCATGCAGAAAACTTTCGTTTGGTCCATGCATCTCCAGACAGTTCTTCTGTCTTCTGAGACCCCCAAGAATAGTACTAAATGGAAATTATTATACTAAATGGATTAAAACCTTGGAACATGCATTCCCCAAAGTTAAATAAACATACGTAGTGTTAAAAGAAATCTGGCATTGTGACTAGGGACAATACTCAATAAAGCTCTCAGCCTGTATAATTTACTGCATCATCATAAATGCTGCAAATCTTATTCAACTACCTTAAATTTTCTGAGATTTTAGTAAAGATTGCCCACAAATTTTCAAGCAGAGCATTCCTTGATACAGGAATAAAAGTTAAGCTTCTCAAGAATTTGAACACTATACTATTTTTGAGTTGTTGAAGAGTTACATTTTATGCACAGCCCTCACAACATCTATTCTATCTTGTCCTATTGTCCCCGAAACTTCTTGGATAAGAAGTGAAATGTCTTCAAAGGAAAAACCAAGAAAGTCCAGTTGCCTTTTGGAAAAAGCCCCTTTGGGACAACCATGATTGAGAAGCTCCATAGATGTCTTGTCCTCTTCATTCTATACTTTACAAAGGCTCAGTCAGCTTACGGACAGTTGGACTTAAAAAAATGCCTGGCTGCCTTTTTTGCATTTCTCTGTTAAATTCCTTCAATCGTACTTCATGTTTAACAGATGATTTTTAAAAATATTATCATATTTTGCCATTACATTAAAAAAGAAACATATTTTAACATATTGATGCGATAAACTTACATGTCCTCCAAACGTTCCTGAGATAAATTTCAGAAGTATTTCTTTACAATACCTTCACAGATACATCTACACACAAGAAATTGGTCAATGGGTGACTGTAAAAACAAATGGCAATGTGTAAATGTGCTACCACAGATCAAACACTAGATACATCAGTAATAACCAAACACAGTACTCTCTAAGAAGAAATCTCATAATCGCTTAATGGTGTCGAATAAAACATTTGGTGTCTATATAATTGTTCCTATAAGATAAACAAATCAAAATGAAGAGAAAGACACTATATGGTGAAGTGTAATGAATAAATGAAGTGATGGGGGAAATGAGGGGGAAAATTACAAAGACCAAGGGAACATGGGGAATCCCATTTCCTTAATAGTTCCTCTCCATTTTACTTAACTGTGTATAACATGGTAAAGCTAAAAAAAAATCAATCAAATTCTCCCTCACATAATTATTCTGTTTTCTAGTTGCAAGTTTTCTTTTGTTCCATTCTTAATTAAGTAGAAGAGTTACACATTATTTGTACAAATCTTTGAGGATACTTTTTTCTTTAAGGAACACATATTTATACACGTTTGCCTAGCATCCATACTTTTTGAAAACAAGTTCCCTCTAGAAAAAAAATGCATTTTGAGAATTTAAGTATATGCATTTTTGGCTATAATTTTCCAAAAGTACATATTCTTGTTGTGATGTTGCTTTGAACTGTGAGCTGTGTAACAACATTCTAAAAATAATTCTGACTTTAACATCTTCAAAAATTTTGAATTGCTCACATACAGTATTCCTAAATTAACCCATCTATTTGGTCTAAGTCAGGGGTGTCAAACTCATGTCATCATGGCGGCATCACATGACGTATCGGGACTTTTTTTTCCCCTTTGCTAAACCGGGCGTGGCTGTGACCAGTGCATGACGTATTTGGCCTGCAGGCCGGGAGTTTGACAGTACTGGAAGATCTGTAAGATGAAATGAAGATCTGTAAGAATGACACAATTAAAGGTATAGAACAGCTCTTTTTCATGAAAGAAAGGTGCAAAGCTAAAGCTTTTCAGGTGAAAATGAAAGGTGTTTCTTTAATAAGGGAACAAAGAAATGTTTCTTTAGGGCGATGAAAACATCTAGCAAAAAAATCCAGGAAAGTACTTTGTGCAGAGACAAAAGAGGCTTAGCTGGAATAATCCAGAAATGTATTCATATTTCACTCTTGCAGAAACTTCCAAGGAGTCTGATGCCCCCTTTGCAGATGGACAGATTTGTTATGGGATAAACCTCAATGGACAAAGAATTCTATTTGGCACGAGTGGTTGTGGGCTCTCCTAGACTTCTTTTACTCTATTTGGTTTTTATGTTTTCTTTCCTCAAGATAAAAATGGTAACAGTAACAGAGTCGGAAGGGACCTTGGAGGTCATCTAGTCCAACCCCCCTGCTCACGCAGGAGACCCATACTAGGGATTCGAACCACCAAACTGCCAACCTTTCTGATCGACAAGCTCAGTGTCTTAGCCACTGAGCTACCAAGCCACCTAGCCACTGGGGAGTCAAAACTGAAGGGCCAAGCTCACCCCTACTTGAAAGCCAGCAAAACAACCCAAAACTCTGTTCTTAAGTTCTGCCATTCCTATATGTAGCTGATGTTATCACATGTGCAGCTGGGTGCTGTAGTGAAAGATGCATGAAGTCTAGTTCAGAAAAAACGATGATGTTGAACTTTCTGCTGCATTCTATAAACCCCAAACACTGAATTTTGTCATTGTTTTCATAAGCACACAAAAGTTTCAGCCAAAGCACCTTTTCCCTACCTTGGGTTTTCTAGAGCAGTGTTTTTAAAATTTTGCAGCTTTAAGATGTGTGGATTTCTACTCCCAGAATTCTCTAGAGCAGAATTCTCTGCTCTAGGCAGCATGGGGGCTACTCTGGGAGACGAACTCCATACATCATAAAGTTGCCAAGGTTGAGAAACACTTCTCTAGAGCAAAAATCAAAAACAAAAAACAACCCTAGTTCCTATTTTAGTCCCAACTTCCCTTCTGTGCCAGCTAAAGAGGTGGGAGAAATGCTCTGAACCAAATCGGAAATGACTGACCACTGGAATCCTGAGAACTTCCATTGTCCTGCTCTAGACTTCAACTCTATGCTTTGTTCCATACAGAAAAGAGCAGAGCAAAAGTACTTGTTCAAAATAAAAATGCAAAAGCTCATTGATGTGTCAAATCACACTGGGCAGCTGAGCATATCTAAATTACTTTATATGCATAGAACTGAATTTGATGTTTCCACAGATTGGCTGTTCTAAGCTTTTATTTTTCATGCTAATCACTAGCATGATCAAAGAGAACCAGATGCAGTGGTTAAGTCACCAGGCTAAAAACTAGGAGATTGTGAGTTGTAGTCTTGTTTTAGGCACAAAGCCAGGTGACCAGTCTCTCTCAGCCCTAAGAAGAAGCAGTAAACCACTTCTAAAAAAACTTTGCAAAAAACCTGCAGGGGCTTGTCCTGACAGTCACCAGAAGTCAACACTGACTCACAAACAACTCCCCATAATAAATAAATAAAATGCCACATTGAAATCAAAAGCTGTTAAAGGACCATTGGAAAAGCCCATGGTCAGCAACATGGCAGCTTCAAGCAGCATCCACAATCTTCTCAAGTGTTCCTAAGATCCCCCCTCCCAATGAATTCTTATTATTCCATTTGAAATATTTATTTGCTTAAAACTCCAAGATTTGATAGCCTCACACATTTTTTGTAATTACTTGTATATCATGCCCGGCACATGGATTATCTGCAGAACCTTTACCAAATCCCCGGGGTTCCTGGCAGCTGTGGCCACACAGATTCCTGTTGGGAATGAAGAGTTAATGGGGGAAATGTCCTATCAATGGATATTCCCCCCAAAAGAAAAGAAAAAAGAAAACTTCTAATCAGTGTTGTCCAATTGAAATCAGGCAGCTTTTCCATGAGTTTCCTAAAGTTGCCAAGGTTGGGGACCCTTGGTTTAAATCATTTGAACTAATTATTGACTGTTTCAGACAGAACAGGTCTGATTACAGAGAAAGTCTGGGTTCCTGTCCTAAAAGCTGAAGGAGGAAGAAGTCAAATATGAGACAGCGTTCCAAAGGTTGAGAGAAACAGCAAGGAAGCCTTTTCTCATGTATCCAACACACAAACCTTGGAATGGAGGGGCGTCTTTAAGAGGGTGTCACCTGCTGAACTTTAACATGGCTGAGTATAATTAATTTAAATAATTCATTAGTGGTTGTTTTTTAATTATTCTCAGTACTTATGGTTGTTTACATATAAAATATAATGTGGATATTTTAATGTTGCCTATATTTTACAAACTGCCTTAGGATATGTTATATGTAGAAAGAATGAATGCATAGATTTTCATGACCGGACAGGATGAAACTGAGATGCGTGATCTTATATTCAAAGAAGTTTAGGACTTTAAAAATCAAAAAACAATTAATTGTACCGCAAATAGAACTGACAACAAGCAGGGGTGTCAATATCGTGCCTAACCTAGTATTGTCGATATTGTGCCTAACCTAGTTATGAAGGTCTGTCAATGAGAGGTCAAGGGACATAATGCATGTAATGATGTCATGATGTAAATAGTTGCCTTAAATGAATATAGCTATCTAAAGGTAGAAGGTGTGTTTCACTATTTTATGTTATTGTGGCTTCCTGTAGCTGTTACTGTTCTTGGTTGCCCTGTTTTGTATCAGTTGAAGTTTCTGGACACTTCTTAAAGAGAACCCAACATGAAGAGCAGTGTAGTCAGGCAGAGTTCACAGTTTCCAAGTCTGGTTCAGGGATGGTTCAGGGATACTAAACCTTGCATTCTTAAGGGCATTTCCTAGGCCAGTGTTGGCAAACCTTTTCAGCACTGAGTGTCGAAATGGGGGCGCATGCGCACACACATGCCGGAAACCAGAATGCCTGGTGCACATACATGTGCCAGGAAGATGATTGTCCAGTTTCCAGTGCGCATCTGGTCTTCCAGTTTCTAGTGCGCATGTGCACATGAAGATCAGCTGGCTGGTGGCATGTGCACGCCAGAAACCAGAAGATCATTTTCCCAGTGTGCGGCTGCTCTTCCAGTTTCCAGCATTCCCGCATGCGTGAAGACCAGGTGGACAGCACGCCGGAACCCAGAAGAGCAATGGGCAACGGCTCACGTGCCCAGAGAGATGGCTCTGCGTGCCACTTCCAGCACGTGTGCCATAGGTTCGCCATCACAGTCCTAGGCTAACTTCTTCATCCCAGGTGCTTGCATATAAAAGTAACGTATGAAGCAGAAAATTTTACAAGCTTTAGAATAATGTATGCATTTAGATATTCATATGGAACAATAATGCCTACACAATTCCTTAATGATGCCACCAGTTCCGACTATGTTTTATATATTTGTGTAGAGCTGCCTCCTACAATGAGAAGCTGGTAGGGATACATGAATGTGATTGACAGGGCTCATGGGTTGGCACATGGACATGCATAAGGTGGTTGATCAGACACATTCTATTTGGTCCTCCATTTCCTATTTTGTACTTCCAGGTTTGTCTGTAAACACCTCAATCTCATATAAAATAACCATAATTATTTTTGATCTTCAGTACTTCAAATATTACATCACTGTTCACAAATGCTGAATATTCATTGCAATAATTCCTTCACAACAATAGCAGTATATTGTACAAGTTTCTAAGAGGAAATAAAGCCACAGGTACTTGAACATAGAACTCAAATGCATGGTAAATGCTTAGATAGCAGTCAAGACAAACTGGGGCTTTAAAATGCTGCCAGTTCATTTTATCAGAATGAATCTAGAAACGAGCTCTCCAAACCAAGGCTTTGCAATTAAATATGAAGACCTGCTCATCATTCCCCTTTACTAGCTTATCTAAAGTACATTTGCACAATGGAAAACCATATTAAATGTCTGTTGCAATTAACAAGCTGAACGACATGCATTTTTAATGCAAGCAGTTTTTCCTGTTTGCTGTAATGTGCAGCCTGATGCACTGATGAACAGCATCATGTCAAACTATTCAGTTTCTTATCAGAAGTTGCCTCTCTTTCTGCCCTGACAGATATTCATTGTGAGATTTTAGGTTTTTGAGTTGTCCAGCTCTCCTTTAAAAAAAAGAAAAGAAAAGAAGCTTATATTGGCATCTACCTAGGATACCATGAAGCTTAAGGCTGTTTTGGCAGTTAAATAGTCTCCTCTATGGTAGAAGGCACTCCAGAAATGCAACGTTTGATAAAACCACAAATCATCAGCTGGTTGTTCAGTTCCAACCACATGGGGCTTTTCTAAAACCGTCTAAGTTGACAGACAACATTCAGTCTGAAAAAGATTAACAAATGGTCCAGTAAAAATTGTAATGATGCCATAGTTTTCTTAACAGCAAATATCCAAAGTTTTGATCTGGTTATTTCTTTCATTCTTTTTTTCTTCTTTGGGTTTTTCCTGGATTTGGACTTCTATGAAATCACTGCTGGACTTCATCTGTTGTCTCTGCTGGTTCCAATGGGCTATTCTCAAGATTGGAGACGGGTGTTTTCCTGTGGCTGCGGACAGTGTGAGCATTGAGCATCTCCAGCAACAAATCATAGACTGGTACTACATTCTTGCACTTCATACTAAGAAGATGCTCCATTCCTTTGTTACTGTAAAGAAAACATTGTGATCAGAAAGAAGTGCTGAGATTTAAAGTACAGAGGTGCTCTAGGAGATTCTACAAGACTTTTAAATGATTCACACAATGTTGCATGACAGAATATAAGAAGATATGGAAGGTATTTGTTTGAACCATTTAGCCGATGGGTGTCAAACTCACGGCATCACGTTGCCATCATGTGACGTTTTGCGAGGTTTTTTCCCTTCATGGAACTGGAGTGGGCTTGGCCTGCATGTGACGCATCCGACCCACGGGCTGCCAGTTTGACACCCCTGATCTAGCCCAATTTCCTGCTCAAAGCAGGAATTCTACAACGGCATCCTTGATAGAGGACCACTTCACTTGAATAATACCAACAAAGGAGAAACCAGTGAGATCTTGCCAGCAATGCAAAACAAAAATGGATTTAGAATATTAAAATTAATAAAATGTAAACATTAATATTAAAACTTTAAAAACTAAAACAGAAAACACTTGAAAGAACATTTATAAAATAAAATTGAAATTGTTAAATACTTCATGACTGCATTCAGGAATTCAGTAAACACTATGAAAGACTGGACTATCATCTGGTCTTCTAAAAAAAAATTTTTATCATGGCACTCACAGGAATTTTATTGCAGGCTTCACCTTCTATAGCACTGGAAACTCATTCTGGGGATGAGACAGTAATATTCCTCATAAGCCATTTTATCTCATGAACTATTTTGAAGCTAACTTCTAGCTGACTTGAAAAAGTAAGATTGGGCAGGAAAGACTATGATCCAATAATCCTTCCTCTGGGTGGCCAATAGAAAAGTTCAAAAACAGAATTCAAGCAAATCTGCCACTTAGGAGTTACTGGTGTTCTCACAATTGTGACTCTGGACTCTACGCTTAGTATAAAATCCCAACCAAACATACATGATAAGAAAATACAAAAAGTAATGGCCGCTGAGAACAAACCCAACTCTCATCTTAAAAAACACGAACTCACAGTGACAGGCTCATCTAACCTCCTGACCACAAGCCTGAAGTTCAATCAGTTTGCCTCTACTCCTTTTCTAGCGTACTTAGATTGCAACAGATATTGAGGAAGAATCTGCTTGTATCCCAGAGCTGGGAGGCAGGGGGAAGCAAGATCAAAGCCAAAAGAAAAACAGACCTCCCCCAAGCCATTGCATTGTCTGGTTCTGGTTTCAGAGAAGACAGAATAGATCCAGAATGTGGTCAGTTCAGTCCTTAAAATGAAGAATATCACAAGGACAAGCAAGCTGTGAGCTGATTTGGAATAGCACATAAGAGGGCTGATGAGGAAACTCTTCATTTTCTATAAATCACTGGGTATGTGGTTTCAAATTTGAAAAGCAATGACTGGATAAACCAGACTTGATTTGGAGGGGAAGGAGCAGGAAGATTAGATGGAGCTCAGATACATTATGGATCCATTGGGAACCCTGGATCTAATTGCTATTTACCCAGTAAAGTAAGTGGAAGAAAAGCATTTAAAATGAAAATTATCATTCTGGCTAATGTAGATTGCTGATTGAAGTAAGGTCTGTCCAAATGCTGCTGGTCAGTTACCAGTTTGAAACAATGTTTTTTTTTCAGTTTCTGAGCAGCCAGAAATTGGGTTAATGGAAAAGTTTCTATAAAAAGCAAAATAAGCCGAAAGTCAGCTTATGCTATTTCTTACTTTCACTGATGGAAAAGTCAATATTCATTAAGCCAATTCCACGTAATGACTCAACCCTTTTTAACGTGTCCTTTAAAAAGTATCAATAAATTTTCCAGTGCCAGGTCAATGTATTAACCCAACCACAGAGCAGACTTTCATTGCCATCACAAAGTAAACAACTTACATGGAAGAGCTGTATAGAAGAGGTTGAAGAAAAAAAAAATGAACCAGGTAATCTAATCAAAATTATTCTGCTCTTGCACCAAGAAAAAAATATGAGGATTATTAATGGCATTGTCATTCAGCTATTTTGAGAGACTGAGGATGAAAGGGAGCTCTGGTGGCTCAACAGACTGGAAGTCTGTTATTAACATCTGCTGCTTGCAATTACTGCAAGTTCGAGTCCC
>JANHZT010002453.1:118351-128587 GCA_032468215.1 Stegonotus admiraltiensis
CTCTCTCTCTCTCTCTCTCTCTCTCTCTCTCTCTCTCTCACACACACACACACACACACACACACACACACACACTCTTAGAGACCTCTTAAATATGGAGTGAGGTCCATAGAAGTTAGAATTAAAGCTATGAAAGTTTTCCTGTTTTATACTTACAACAATCCAAAGATAATATTTAAGCTGATAGTAAACCTCACTAAATATTGCACACCAATCTCATAACTGGGTCATCATAAATTTCATCATTCCAACTTCATATACTGGAAGAATTGAAATCATGCAGAGGTCAGCCTTCTCCAAGTAGGCCAGCTGAGGATGATGGAAACTGTATTCTAATACATCAGGAGGGTGTCCGGTTGGGAAAATGGCTAATATCCTCCTTTCAACTTTCTCTCCCTCTTTCATCTCATGCAGATATTGTTATTTCTCAGTTTTATTAGTATGATTCATGTCTTCTCAAAAGGAACTGTGCAATATTGTAAGGGCCTTTATTTGGTTATTTATAGTTTACTTTGGTTGTCTATGGAAAACTCGAGATCATTATAATTTGCAAGATCTCACTCAGAATGAACAGTGAAATTCTAAACGTATTCAATGGAATTTTCTTTTTGGAAAATCACTCATTTTATATTTGTTCAACAATGATCAATGCTCATCCATTGGCTAAATACACAGTCATAAATGTCACATATGAGTTGGAGAATTACTGTGTTGTTTTGATTGAAATTGTAATGTAACCTGACCAAACCATGTTGGATAAGTATGAAGTTCTTACCTTCATGATTGTGAGGGCAGAAAATAGTTCTAACTTCACACCCCAGCTCAGTGTATTGTTAATGCTAATTTATTTTGAATTAACAGATGCATGTTGAACAATAGAAGATTTTCCTTTTAAGTGATCAGGGTGAGCATTTGGTCCCTTCTGCTGTTGAGATATGCTTATTTTTATCTAAGCAACCTGAAATCAAAGCTGACATACTACTGTACAGTTGTCCTGCAAATAATCTGCATAATTAGGCTGAGATAACTTAGCTTTTATTTCAATGTATGTATGAATGCATGTATATTCCATTTTCCTCTCCCAGAATAAAAAGATAATGGCTGAATTTATGGGCAAGCCTCCTAATAAGTAAGCCACTGTTTTCTTCATGGAAAACAGATTAAAAGCTTAAAAAAATTCATCTGCAGTGCACAATGTTAGTAATATTTTACCTTTTAAAATTGCCCTGCATTCTATTACTCAGAAATTTAGGAAACCATTCTTGTATTTTGAAAAAAATATAATCTTTCTCTCTCAAATGATTTATTGTACACTTATATGAATAAAATAAAAATGAATGTATGTATGTATACTGTATGATCAAAAATGCATACTACAACTGGAATATTTAAATCTAGAGAGATTAATAAAATAAAGTATCAAGAAATGTTTTGATCTGAGTTTAGGTATATTCATTTAATACATTCTTCCAAACCTACCAGAATTTTGCAAGAATTAGCAATTCAGATATGTAATATAATAAACCAGAATATTTGACAAGCACTACATATATTCAGATGTTATGCTGGATTACAACTACCATGTTCTCCAGCCAGTCATTTGAACAGGTACTAGTTTGGGCTGGTGAGTATAGTAGTTAATAGAGTAATTAAACAAAATGAAGATTATGCAAATTTATCATACAGTTGGCTTGTTTACTTGTGCTTGGGTTTGGTTTTGCTTTGTTTGTTTATTAACAAAAGAGTAAGCATAGGAAGATGCCTTGTCATTCATCACTTAAATTCTTCATCATTTTATTATGGTTCCAAATACCTATTTATATGTTTTCAGTATTTCAAAAAGTGGTTTGCACATAAACATTTTGTGTTAAGTAATAGCAGATCATTGGCTGCTATAGGTGCCCTGACCAGAATGTACTCAAAGTTGGAACAAAAACATAATTCACAATTGTGAGGAAAAGAAGCAATCATATTTTTAAAAAATCATTTAAAAGTTGTACTATCTACATGCATATTCTGGAAAGATATAAAATGCCCAATCATATTGCTTTATGAAGGAATCCTTTGGATATGCTAAACAGTTCCTCCTCTCCACCAACCAATGAACTCATAGTCCCTAAGTACGTACATTCTGTACACATTTATATATGGACAACTTCATTATTGTGCCAGGCCATCTGTGGCAGTATCAAGTAGCTTCTGGAGGAAAATATAGGACAGGATAGGAACATCATACTATTACTAAAACAGTTGGGAAAATACTTCCTAGCTACTATTTAAAGCCTCCATTCCCTGCAAAGATTTAGCATGGATACAGAAAGTGTAGAAGTGTCAATTCCCCCAAAATATATGCAGACTCCACTACCAACACCTGGGATGCATGGCTGTCTCTACAGATCCTGAATGGGACAGCTGTAAATACATTTAATCAAAATTGTTGACAAGCAGACCTGTAGTAACGCCTTATTATTGTGCCTAATCATTGAATGCTGGTATGCTTTAAAACTCTCTGCAGCAGTCCTTAATGCTCAACACATAAAATGCTCATTGATGCAGAAGGATTGTTGGATGTTTGGAGATGAAGTGTGTGTGTTAGGCCACTACTGTTCTAATAGGAAAGTAGAAATAAAGTCCAGGCTATATGGTAAATGCCATAATTTCAAATGAAAATCATCAGGACCCTGGATTAAGTGTATTGTTTTTGGGGTACTGCTGAAAATAAAAGTTTTGTAACTTTTATTGGCATCCTTATTTACATGCATTGCTAAACCCTTTTCATTGATTTTTTTCCCTGAGGCTGAATTTTTCACTGATTTTTTTCCTCTCAATTTTCTTAGTTGTCATGGAACTGTGATGTTAAAACTGTAAGCTGTTTTAAGAGGCTTCAAAGTATCAGAACAAAATAGAGATAAGAAAGTAAGAAATATATTTTTTCATTACATGTCTCATGTACATATTACAAGACTCTGGAAAAGTCAGCAGATAAGGTAAGATGTGTATCAAATCAGACTTACTGCATCAGCCAAAAATTTCACAGATCATAAATTACCATTCACTCCCTAGAATATTTTTCTTAGATGTTAATTCAGTATGGTAATAAAAATGTGGCTAAGGCCACAATCTGGGCAAAAATACTAGCAGGAATCACATAATCTATTGATAGTTGACAAATCAAGGAGTCCTTTTAAATCTGCACAGTCAGTTATCTCCAAGCAGGTCTTTATGTGGGCAGAAGGCAAAAAGCAACATCACAGTAAACACATGTGAGTTGGGTACTTACACTAACACAAATAGCTCAAACAACAACACTCAACCCATAGATTATTGCAATATTATTGCATATTTCTGAATGGACTTGTTGAAAAACAGCAGAGAAGAAGTCATGAGAATTTGAAACTCAATATTATCTTCAACTAGCCTCTTTAAAGTCTTACAGGGAACAGTTTATGGAAGACTTCTATTCATGTCTCTGTCATAGCCTAATCAGTTAATATTTTCCTAGATGTTTTGTTGCAATTAGAATTTATTGTCTAAATGATTAACAGCTAAACTCCCAGGCAATTCTGGAACCTGGAATCTCACACATCTGGAGGAAAGAAGTTGGGAAAGTTGTTCTAACTGGAAAGTTAGCACAGTAGCTTAAAGTACTGATAAAAATTTGCTGCGATGAGTTCTTCGCCAAATTATTTTTCTCATCCAAAGTAGGATGAAGCTGAACTTCAGTAATCAAACAAAACTTCAGACCCACCTACTATGGACGTTCACGGAATTTACACGTGCATAACTGAGGTTCTGAATCACAGTGTGCATCTGCTTTGGAATTCAAACAAAATTTTACATGAGAAACCCTATAAGAGAAAATTCCCAAAGGAGCAAAGAACTTACCACATTTCATCATCCCTACTTCATAACATTTCCGGAGTCGGCAGGCCTGGCAACTTTTGCGTCTGTTTTTATCTATTGTACATTGGTTTGTCGCCGGACAAATATAATCATTGTGCCCTGGAGGGAGGGATAAAAGAAGGTACATTTTTAAAATACGGTGATAAAGTCTTGGGTTTAGTCCTTGTTTTTGAGAAAAGGTATTTTATTTCTTGAGTTAGCTGGTTAGACTGTCCTTGTAGAACCCACATGAAAGGCTTCCAATCCCAAATGAATTTGGTCCTGCAGGCTGAGATGACTGCATAATGAACAGAGGAAGAATGACCCAGAAGAGTCACCTGTGTCCTTGAGCTAACAAAGAGCACCTTAGCAACACAGAACATGGGGAAAATGTGTTCTCCTTATCCTCATTCAGTGTAGATGCAGGTTTCGTTAGGGCTGCGTGTTCCTTAGGGCTGTCTCAGTGCATTACTTTGCTTAAGCAGAGCATTTAGGATTGCAGCTTGCAAACTGAGAAGATCGAGAATGAACATGTCCTCCAACTAACAAGCAGCCGGGGAAAGAAGGATCTTCCTTAGATGCAGGGGTGCTTAAGGAAAAGAATAGAATAATAGAAGTCTTATAGGCTTATAACCTTTGAGAACTTATTTGAAAGGCTGGAGAAATACAGCATGCAAAAGGCCTAAAGAGCAAGACAATCCTGTACGCTTCAGTTCCTAAAATGAAAGCAGCAGATGCATTTTGAAAGACCCTTTAGTAGAAACAGGCAGATTGTGGCAAGCGTGTCACAGAAAAGGACTGTGATCAGCAAAAGAGGCTTTTGTTTTGTTTTTGCAAACTACAACATGAGAGATTTAAAACATTTCCTTTTATTTTGGTAGCTTTCTCATCCTTGGACTAGATTTAACCTCTCTACAAAGATTCAGCAAAGACCAAGGAGAGAGACCAAGCAGAGACCAAGGAGAGTCTGGAAAGACAATTATTTCCTTCTGTGGAGAAGTAGAGAAATGCCAATTTGTGGGAAAAGTTTGTATATTCCCACCAATTCATAGTGAGAATTACTCAAAGCAAATGGCTTTTCTTAAAATTATTTGACAAGTAGGCTTCTTTTTAAAGGGGGAGTTGATAATACAAATTCTGGCCAAATGATAGTGAAAGTAAATTATAGCCGTTCAAAAATGAAGGCAAATGAAGGCAAATTTTCTTAGTGACATTTTATCTCAACCTTTGTCTAGAGGTTATATATGATGTTTGGGGTTGAATGCCTGGACTTAGACCATGTTCTGAGTAAAATGTTTGATAAGACATCAAGGTCAGTAGGAGGCTATGGCCAACTTTTGCTCTCCTACTTTAGCCTAAGAATGATTGTGAATATGAGGAAAAGGAAAAAGATCATGTAAAAATGTAATTGGTTGGTACTAAACAATAAGTTTTACCATTCTACCTCTCCTATCTTCTTAAGGATTACCATAAAAATCCTCAGTTTATGTTAAGAATAAAGACAGATTCTTATTAGATTTTTATTACAGACTTTGGCTACAAGAATAAGAACTTGGCATGAAGTTAAGACCTAGATGTGGATTACAAAAATGATTGTTTATCTCTTCTTATATTGTAGATGTGTCTTCCATTACTGAATCTCAGTGTCCTAATAAAATATAACTCTACTTAACTATTAACCAGAGGAATGGCTTGTTTTCAGAAGTTATGGGTGCTCCATCACTGGATACTTTTAAGAAGAGACTGGATAGCCACTTGTCTGAAATGGTATAGGGTTGGTATAGACCAGAAGACCTCCAAGGTCCCTTCCAACTCTGTTTTTCTGCTATAATCTTCATTTCATCTATTTTCCTCACCTTCAGGTTTATAAGTTCTAACAAGCACACATATAAAAGTCCAAAGTGATAGAGACAGATTTGATGGTTACTTGGAAGAAAAAAAGGGTGGAAGGAGAAGAATACAACTGTAAACCACTCCTTCTTCCTGAAAACCACTTCTCCATTCCAAATCTGCTTCCCAAATGGCTTCCTCTTGTAAGGAAATTGAAGTTTCCTCACATTATTCAGAGATGTCATTCCAATTAAAAGGCAGCTTGGACTCTATCAGTTTTATCATGTTTGTGCATTTAATGAAGGGGCTGGTTTATACATTGATGCTGATACCAAAAAGAACACAAAAACTCCAACCCAATTTATTATTTGTAGAAACGTCTGTTTTGCAAAACTGCTGAACCCTTTTTGGAAAACACAGTCTGTGTAGAACAGATGTGATTTCAGTATTTGGCAGTGAAGGTTGATTAGAATCAAAGGTCCCCTGGAAAAAAGATAAAAATGTTGTCATGCCAAGTCTCCAACATATGTCATGGCCTTCAAAAGGTTATCTTGTCCAGTTCTAAAGTGTAGTTGACCAAATCATATGCCAGGTAAACACTTTCACTTTTTTCAATTACCTTAATTTGTTGCATCCAATTTCATACTGATCCTACAGAACTGAGACTGAACATTTCTAACTGCAGTTACCCTGGAGTGAGTCCTATTGAAACAATGATATTTTCTTAATTGGAAACATAGATTTCCAATTAAGGGAAGGAATTTGTCCTGGGATTGAAACAACGTACATAAATATTTTTGAAATGAGCAAAAACCTGAGAAAATGTACATGGAATCAAACTCTTAGATTTTTTCATAATTGCCACTGAAAATGGGACTTTGGTTTTTAATCAGTAGATTCCATCAACTAGCTGATATGCTAAAGGGAAGAAATCAGTCCAGTTTTAATGGTGAATCTGAAAATGAAGAGCGCCTGGTACTTTTACATATTTTGAATCTATTGTTTTAATATAATTGGAAATGAAAAGGAAATCTTAAATTGAATGGGCAAGAAAATGCTATTTGATCCCCTTTTCGATGATGTTCCATTCCATCCATGTTCATTCATTTTTTTAAATGCCCCCTATCTCGCCAAAGGCAACTCTAGACAGCTTACAATCATTCAGTAAAAATGCCATATAAAACATTAAACAATAAATAGAGATCTTACATTTAAAATTTAAGTAGTTAGCCCTGCTTCAGTGATTAAAAAAACAGAAACCTTATAAGATGTTATTAATAACAGAAAGAAATAGTGGCCTGTAATTAATGCTAAATTATTAGTAACTATACATAATAATTCAATTTATCATGCACATTGCTAAATCTCTTCTAAAGCCTCTCTTAAATCTGCAATAATCATGCAGAGGGTATAATATTTTAGTTGTTTGCTTGGCTGGTGTTAGGGAGTGTCAGCTTGTGTACTGTCCCTTAATTTCAGGCGCAAGATTTTCAACCTATTGAGAAAAGAAATATCCAAAATTTTAAAATAAAATCCAAACTAAACTTCACACTTTGTTTTGGAAGGGGAAACAGGAGAGAAACTCCTCCTGAAATAGAAAAAAAAATTAAAAATCCAGTTCTGCAGTATATGTTTTAATAGTATGGCCTTCAGCCATACTATTGTAATTGTAATTGTGCTAATATAATTAAGACTCGGGTCTCAAGGAGGTCTGCAGGGGGATTGGACCAAAAATTCCAAATGATAGTTGTAACTACATAATTGAAGTGCCGCCTCTTTTTTGATTGCACCAGGATCCGCCTATGAAAGGGGCAGGGTTTTGATGCTGGCTGTCATCTTGACTTTGTTGCCTCTCTTCTGCACACCTCCCTGGTTCCTCTGTGTAATTTACCTTCATATTCTTACAAAAATCATTGCATTCAAATTAATTGCCTTCCCCGGGATTTCCTGTTTTCCCTACCTTGGATGCTTCTTTTGAAGAAGGCTTTACAGCCTTCACATGACCAAACCCCATAATGGTATCCAGAGGCATAATCGCTACATACAGCACAGAAGTGTGCATCTCTTTTTGAACCAGGGCTGTTTGTGGTGGGACTGGTACAGTCACTGCTGCTGTTTCTTCTCTTCAGGGTGTCTCTGGTGGCAGAAAAGGAGAAAATCCGTCATCAAATCATACAAAGGAATCTGTATTTTGCCTCAACAATGTTCTTTTTTTAAAAAATCATCCGCGTGAAGTTTTTCAGAGTGTGAATTGCAGTAAAAGAAAGCTTAAAATTACAGAATCTTGCATGGATTAGAGTCATAAAAATATAATACTTATTTTTCAGAATGCGCCACAAGCGTCGGCTATTAGAGTATGTCATATATTAAGCAGGAGTATTTGACAAGCATTAGATATGCGAAGTCAAATGTTTTGTTAGATTACAGCTCTCACATTCTGCTCCCAATCATACAAAGCAGTTCAGTTTGGGCTGGTGAATATAATAATTAGCACAGTGATTAAGCAGAATGAAGATTGCACAGTTAGGAGTTTATCAAAGACATGCAAAGTTACTTGTGCCGTATTGTTTGGCCAAGTGAAGCAGTTCCTTAGGCAGAAAAAATCAATACCGCAAAGAGTATTAATTGCAAAGCATGTTTTTATTATTTGTTTTTTTCATTCATTCATTCACTTTTATTATTTGATTTTTTTATTCTATTTTTATTGCCAAGGACAGGAGCAGGTGTTCCTGTGATAAAATTTTTTGACTGGTCTTGAATAGTATAGATTTTATTTTGGGATGAAGGGAGGTTGATTCCATTTGCTGTCCTTGCTATGGATCTCTGGTTGTCCCATGGACACATTCCTCCAACCAATGCACAAGAAGCAAGCTTTGGTCCACCAAATCAGAAATTTGATAAATGCAAGAACTTTTTTAAAGACTAAAACTCGCATTTTGTTCCTTTTTGAGGCCTGAAACTTTGATTTAGCTGCACAGCCATCCCCAGGGGAAAGGAAGTTTAAAAAAAAAGTCTAGAAAGCAGAAAAGAGGATTTCACTTACGATCATCAAAGTCTTCAAATGTTTCAGTCACACGGTTGAATTTTCCATCTCAGTGTTTCTCAAACTTGGCAACTTTAAGACGTGTGGATCTCAACTTCCCCATGCTGGCTGAGAAATTCTGGGAGTTGAAGTCCACACATCTTAAAATTGCTAAGTTTGAAAAACACGGCTCTAGCCTGACTGTTTTATTCACACACATATCCCAGAACATCCCTGCTTACATTTACACTTCATAGTACATATGAATTACAGTCTTTACCTCTGAGACAAACTCAGTGTCCTCTATTCTTTCTTGAGTAAAAGGGGATTTGATAGCCTTCTCCCTTTCTTGTCAACGATCAGGGACAATGTGCAAGTCCAAAGGGATTTGAAGAATACTTGAGCAGAAGAGAAGCCACTACATTGAGAAGGCCACATATAAGCACCCATAGGTTTCTTAATTGTGACAAATGTTTCAGAAAGAAGGAGAGGCTTAAGAGAGCATGTGTCCTTTTCTTTAAAAAAAATTCTCCCAACTAAAGCAGAGTTTTATATGTCACATTTGAAAACAAAATCCTTCATTAGGAAAAAAATATATATAAAATGCCCTATGCACACTTAATCAAGTAAAGGGAGGGGCCAGCTCCATGTAGATCATATTCTTCCCATCTTTGAACTTTTAATTTAAGTTACAATTCATGAATTTTCAATACCACAATCATTGTTTCCATGGCAATAAATTGATATCATGAACACAGCATTAAGACGGCACCACAAAAATGAAACAGAAGGGGAAGTGCAACTGTGAAAGAGAATATGTGCAAAGGCAGAGCATTTTGAAGATGAGAAATCACACATTGCACTTACCCTTCAAAAGGAATGAAGGGTTTCATTGTACAATTCCACTCAAATAAGATATTCTGTGGTTTGCCAAGGAACTAAAAGAGTGTCCCATGTAGCCTTCTCCAACCTGTTCCTTCCAGATGTGTTACTTACTATCTCCCATGATATCTGGGGATGACAGCAATAAGACATCTGGAGGACAGCTTGTTGCAGGTGACTGAGACAGACCTGAAATGGTCTGAAGTCCAAACTAGTCCCATCAACAGCACAAAATTTCTATTCTTACTTCATTTTTATCCTACCCCTTTTCAATAAAGAATCCCAAAATCTGTATGGAGATTCTCAATCATCCAGGTCATGGTTGTCCCAAGATGCTTTTCAAAAAAACCACAAGATGCTTTTCCAAAAACCAGAAAGTCCAGTTGCCATTTGAAAAGCACCTTTGGGAGTCCCAAAAGCGATACTTGATGTTCTTATTCATTATTTTATAGCTGACCTCAGTCTTGCATGATAGTGAGAGAGAATATTTAGTCCAAAGTTCTTGGACTAAATACTTTTTCTTTTCAGGAATGGTCAAAACCGAGCCGTGGTAGTACAGTGGACTAAAACACTGTTATTAACATCTGCTGCTTGCAATTGCTGCAAGTTCAAATCTCACC
>JANHZT010002453.1:148058-159040 GCA_032468215.1 Stegonotus admiraltiensis
TATTACTTGGTCTGTTGTGTGGATGTTTGGGTGGTTTAGGGGTGGAGAATTGTGGTGGGTGGGAGTGTGTTTGGGGACTGTTATGTGTGTTGAACCTGGTCTTTGGGTGTTAAGAGAATTTCGTTGTATGGGTATACTGTGTATACACGCACAATGACAATAAAGTTGTTTTTTTTTTACAAAGTGACTGAGTATCGCCTCCTCAGACTATACTTACAGCAAAACTGACACAGCGTGTCAAATGCCTTAGGGGGAAATCACTAATACAGAGTAAACAAGAGTGACAATCAAGTAGGGAAAGACCTTAATTCCCTACACCAAGGATAGGTCACCTTTTAGTGGCTTGCATGGCACATCGAACAGTTTTTAAGAAACTGAGTGCTAGATGAAGCAATGCAATTATACATAAATACATGTAGATGGGGTTAGGTTTTTTCCCCTGAATTTTAGGTGGGAAGCATTTATGTTTCACTTTGTATTAGAAAATTATTTCAGTCTTATAGGGTTTGTCATCATTTCTGTACCTTTTCCATTTTGAAAACATGGGAAATGCATATCCAAACTATTAATTAAAATTGCTCTGTTTCACTGAAACAATGTAACCTTCGGTGTCTAATGTTCTCAATTAAGTGTTGGCTACATCTTCTGGAAACTAGAAGTATAGTTAGTCATAACAAAACTGGAGAGCATCAGGTTAGGCAAGACTAAGGCAAAATATAATTTAGGAATTGGGAAAATGAAAGCAAACATCCCAATAAATATGGGAGATGCATTTGCTATCCTACCCGAATTACCGCTACACACCCATACTTACACCCAATGACCTTCATTGTCTAAATGTATTTGTTGTAAACAGACTTAGCCATTGAAGTACAAAGAAATAGAAAGTACATACAAAGAAGCTGGCATAATTTTGCATTTTAACTTGTATACTGAAAACCTTCAAATATGTATTTCTTTCCAGTGCTGCTGCATTGTCCAGTTCATGTTTACCCAAAATCAAGAAAGCCACGTGAGAATTGAGAGATACAAATGACAATTGTGTTTTGCAAAACAAAATTTGAACCTGCATTTCTGCGTATTCTAAGGAGACCAATTGTTCTGGCTCATCCATACCTTTTTTGGGGGATAGCTGAATTGCTACCCAGCTTTTTGCCATTTATCATTTCTAGTGCTATAATTTCTGTTTCAAAATATGTGAACAAGCACCCAGTCAGCATTACAATTTTTTCCAAAAAGGCTTAAGCCTGTAATTACTTTTAACTTGGTACATGCTTTATGAATATGAAATTATGGATATACCTTATGAAATTAAATGTATACAATCAGTCAACAAAACTCTGAAGTTCTGTTGCTATATAATTTCTACTTTGAATAGGACTGCATATGTAATCTTCTATGTTTCTTCTTCTTTGCCCCACTGGGCAGAAGTGAATCAAGCAACAGTCTGAATGTCTGTCATTACTGAGAAACAAATAAGTAAATACTGTGCATATTTTCCATGGGACAGGGTGAGGGGTGGGGGTGGGGGGGTGGTTGGAATGTTGCTTGGGAAAGACTTGAAGAGGATCCAGAATGAAATCTATGACGCTCTGGGGCAGTGTTCCCAAGATAGATCATATGAAGCTATCTTAAGTTGAGCTATTGCTCACTCTAGCCAGAAGTTCTATATTCTGATTGGTAGTGGCCCTTCTGGATCTTGAAGGAGATTCAGTTGAGGAATTGAAACTGAGACTCCCTATAAAATGGGGATATAATGAATTAGACCCACACTTATGAGATCATTAATATTTCAGAAATATGGAGGCCAAGTTTCCTTTAGCATACAGAAAGTTGGATTTAAAAAAACCACAGGTTCAAGAGGCCCTTCCAGCCAGCACAAAAGCACATCATTCAGGGTTTGGGTTCCCATCTGTTAGGAGCGTCACCTGCCTTGGCAATACAGTATTTATTTATTATTTATTAATTCAATTTATTTGCCGCCCCTCTCCAAAGACTCAGGGCAGTAAAGTGAGTTACAAACCTAAGAAATAACCAAAGATCCCGTTTTAGGTATGTTAAGTTTTATTCCAGAAATTCACTTCCTGGGCTAGAATTTTAAGTGAGCTATCTTAAGATAAAATCAGAAATGTCATTCTTCTCAGCACAAAAAAACTTTTCCATTGTACTGCTCAAATAACTACAGTAACCCTATACATTTGGACATTAGACATGGGAGTTTCTTGCCCAAAATACATATTTATCAGGCATATTTTTCTCCAATCTATTCAGAATTGTATACTTTGAAGTCAGTTGGGGTTTTCCCCCCCAGTGGAATGATAAATATACCTATTTGTCATACTAATATATAGGTGAAACAAACTTCGCAATTCTATACATGTCTCCTTTTTCAAAGTACTGCCACCCAAATGAACCTGGGATTGCAGCTAAAAGTAATAATGGATGGAATGCCCAAAAGATAACAACCCATTTCTATATATGCTGGGAGATCTCTTCTTATATAAACACCCCACTTCAGGAAATTAGAAATTCATGGGTTTTTTTAATGGTGAAATATTACCACTAATATGGTAAAAAAAAATTTTTTAAAGCCCTTATATTGCCAACAGAAAAAGTCCCTATATTGCCAACAAAGAAAAAAGATAAACCATGTTTGGACTGAGAAGGAGGGAGGGAAGCCTAAGTTTATTACAGTGGCTCTTGTTCAACCCTAGGAAGAAAGCAGTACAACTCACTTCCAAAAATGCTGCCGAGAAATCTGCATGCAAACTAGAAATTAAGGTAGCATATCCAGAACTAATGAGGAATGCTGGAATTGAAAACCAATTATTTAATTATAAATGCTATTTTATTAAGCTCTTCTGTAATATTCCAAAAACAATGGGTCATAAACACAAAGAAAGAAAATATTCCTCTGAGAGCTTTAGGGCAAATAGATTTTATCTGACGTTTCAACAGACAGCTCAGTAGATCTATTTACAAGATCACTCAAACCCTATATTTATTGCAATAACTGTGAGGTCAAAGAAACTTTACTGACATACAGAAAACTTATTGGCAATATTAAGCTTATTTGCTGAGGACTATAGTTTCTCTGTAATTTTGAGTGAAGTACTGACACAAAATTTTGAGCACACGTGCTACTGCCAGAATTTTCTTCTCAAGGTTTCAGTTGGAGAGAGGAAAACTTAACAGCTCATATCATAAACTTCTACAGACCAGGAGACCTTTAAATAAATAGATTTGTTTATGTCATTCTCAAGCTGAGATAAATACCATCTCAAGCTTGGCAAACTGTTTTTTTTCCAGAATTATTCTCAAACATATAATGTGCCCCTCTTTGGCACACTGATTTTATGATTATGTATAGTATTCATGTATTATTTACATATATGGCATAGACATGCACACAGAGATGAAATATATAAATACCAGTACATACCTGAGTGCCTTGTAATGAACTGTGCTTGACTTTGTAATCATTGATGAACATTAAGTAAATGTTGAACAAGGTTTCACTTCCAGCATTTTTGTTGTGGCTGTTTTGTTCTTTTCCCTTAATTTCACCAATGCAACAGCTGTATTCAGGAGCAACTCCGTCAATACACCACAGGGCAACCAAGAACCCAAATGCCCGTCTTTATGAAGCAATATCTTACCAGCTTTGGAGCACAAGATCACACATGTATGCTCAGTGTTTTCTTTCTCTGAGAAAAGCGAGAGCTCTCGGTTTAAGTTCCTCCTCCTTCCTGACATAACAAATTTCAGAAGCTTGTTAGTCACTGCCTGTTCCAGCGCTCACACTAGTAAGCATTTGTTCCAAACTAATGTATTCTCGTCAGCAGAGAGGATTATCTATTAACTGACAACAAAGACCTAATTATAGTAGGATGCATTTGAATCACACTTTCCTACTGTCTCCATTTGCAGTAGGTAGATACCTGCTCCTGATCTAAATAAAACCCTTTCTGTCCCTTGATTTGCAGTGGAGAGAGAAACTGAAAGGGAGCTTAGATTTTAGGTATTATTGTGTGTACACAGATTGTAGTGAAATTCTTCTAGTTTGAGCTCCCCTGGGAGTTTATATCTTGGAAAAGGAATTGGGATTATCTCACTTGAGATGCGTCTGACAATGCCAGGAGGGCAAAGCATGGAGCATATGATTTGTGCTGTCTTCTCCAAACTGACCATTGATTATTAGAAAGTGTGCTTGATCTGCACCTTATTGTATGCCATAAAAACAACTAGTTATTCCCACCCTCCAGTAAACTGGACTTCTTTTAAGAAAAATATTTTTTTTCCTTTCTTTTTGTAAGGAAGATCAAGTCTTTTTATATCACCAGTTTAGCAGAGGTTCTTCTGGACAAATGTATTAAAGCAACTTTATAGGGAAAATTGGCAAGGTTAGTGATATTACTATGGCGTTTGCTATTCTGATAGTTCATGTGGGAAAAAAAACGTTTGTCAGAGTCATTTTATTACATCATAGTGTGATAAAGCAAATATATTAGTTGCTTTTATATTGTACCCTTTTGTAATAAATAGCATAGACATGCATGTTGTAAAAAAAAGAAGAAAATGCCTTATTATAGTTGCATATAGTTAAACGCCTTAATATAGTATATTCATCTACATAGTCATTATGTAGAGTAAGTAGAGGAAAAAGTAGAGTGATGTGTAATTAAAGGATGGAGCACTAAAACAGTAATATTTAGGTAAGGATTAAAAAGTCATAAATACACCAGAGGTATTTCTCTGGACTCAATAATATGGCAGTGCCTGTTATATGACACTTTTGTCCACTGTGCTTCCCTGATACAAATTAAATTGCAATAGCTAAGATCCTTAAAATGGCTAAGATCCTATAATGTTACAAATCCAAATTAGAAAGCAAAATGAAAAGGTTAAGGATCAATTATTAAAAAAATCCCCAAAGAAGTAAATGTATAAATATACATTTATACAAATGAGATTTCAATTGTTCTCCCTTCTTTACTTGGACCTGCCATATTTAATGGAATGAGAAGGTAGACTCCCAACCAGATAGAGTGGACCCTGCATCTGCAAAAAGCCAAAGGAAGAAGTGGGTTTTTTTATGCTCCTATATATAAAATTGTGAGAGTATCCCCTGCAATGAACAAAGCTAACAATTCTGAGCAGGATTTAGCTTATCCTTTCAACCTGATTTATTCATTTTTCTTTTTTACTTACAGGAAATTTCATTCATATTGGTTGAATCCCGTGGACTATCCTGCTTTTTGCTTTTTAAATTTTAGGTAGAAGCAAGCACAGGAAATATTGATAAGCTTATTCATCCTAGAGGAGAAATACCAGAAGAAGAAAACAGGGATCCTTCAAAAGTAGGAACTGCCATCTATAGGCAGAGCCTGGACCGTCCACAATACCATTTCATTATTCTGCTATCAATGTATTCTAATTCATATATAAACCTACCAGGTCTATCTAATTGGTACTGCCAAATAGATAACTGTATTTATTTGTGTAATTTCTAATCTTAACAAACGTTATAATTAAATAAATGCAGAGTTGATTGGGCTTTATAACACTCTTTTTTGATATCATCCTTTGCTAGTTTATAAGCTATATCAAAAAGCACCCTGTGCATATGTTCTACATAAAACTCAGGCCAGCTATGTTTATAGTATTCATATGAGGTTATGCTCAACCAATTCAAATCATTAAGAGAAAATTAAGGAAGACTTAATTCTTTCTCTAAGTCAATTCTAAACTGATGACTTCCAAATTTAGTATATCTCTTCCCACCACCCATTTTCTAATGCAGAGCAGTGTCTTCTATTGTGACTTTACCCATGTTCTCACAATTCTTCTAACTTAATCTGATGCAGTTTCATCACACTGAATTTCAGCTAACAGACATGTTAGCCCTACATATACTGCATCTATGAGAAACCAATTACTTCCTGTCAATTTAATTTTCAAAAAGGTCTATGTATCTGTCTTCTTATTTAATTAAACATTTAAACACTGTTTTTTCTGTCTTACTGAGAAAACCAGGCTGGCTAGTGACCCCCTAACAGTCAAGAAAACCCATTAAAAATCTGAAGAAAAAAAGCAAAACTTACATACAGACTCAGTCATAAAACAAAATACAGAAGTAGCAACAACATGCAATGTCAGCCATTAATAAAGAATTCAAAACAGTTGATGTCTATAGTCATTTTGTCCACTGAAATGGTGAGACACAAAGCAGGTCATCAGCCAATTTTCTTCCTTTGGTTCCTTTTTAATATGTGCAGCTAAAGCTTAGTGTATAACTTCCCCCTGTATGGTTGTCGATACAACAGGTTCATCATCCATTCTTCCTCAAACACACTGTTCAGTGAGCCAGTTGTTCTCAAAAAGAGGAGTCATTCAAATTATTGAGGTGAATTCTTGATTTATTTCCATTTGGAAATTCTCTCTTAGATATATTTCCACAAGCGATGAAGGAAAAGCATTTCCACTGGTGTTTACAGGCTACCTGATTCAAGAAGTCTTGTAAACTCTTATGACCTATATCAGGGGTGTCAAACTCAAGGCCCAGGGGCCAGATCCGGCCCATGGGGTATTTAGATCTAGGCCCTTGGCGCCGCCCTGGAAACAGTGAAGGTGCTTCTGCCAGCAAAAACAGGCTCCTGAGCTCTGTTTTCGGCTGCCTCCTGCAACCCTCTGCAAGTGAAAACGGAGCTTGGGAGGGCCAGTTGCAGGAGGCCAAGGCAGCTGAAAACGGAGTTCAGGAGCCCGTTTTCTCTGGCAGAGCGCTCGGGCCACCATAGGTGCCACTGACATGAATGATGTTGAATTGGCCACACCCACCCCTAGCCACGCCCACCTGGCTCCCTGAGGTCAAACACAACCCTGATGCGGCCCTCAATGAAATAGAGTTTGACACCCCTGACCTATATATTGTAGCTTCAGCCTCCTTTCTAGGAACTTCCAAATTACTTATTTCATTTTTGGCCATTACTTCACTGGGTATGCTATATCTGCTCTGTTTAAGCACAAGCCTTAAAACCAGAGATATCTATATCCTTTGACTCTAGCTATGCCCCAGGATCCACTGGTTTCTCCCTACCAGTAAAAGACCAGGATTCTTAATCTGAGTTTTATCACTGGGATTGAAGGAACTTCCTATGCTTCTGTCCCCATAGGTCCAGGAGGTTATCCATCTAAGCAGAATATTGCATAAGTCTTAGACCATCACCCTAAAACTTTCTACATTGAATCTGGACTGCTTAGATGCCCAAATGAAAGATACTGTATAAGCATAAGAACTACCAACATGTGGAAGAGTTTATTTGTTTCCTTTTCAACTCTTCCAAAACAGGAAGTTACTTCCTGTCTAGACTGGGCAATGCTTCAAGACAAGACCTCTAAATAATTTAAATCATATATACATATGCATGAATATACATTCACGTTAGTTTAAAAGGCATTAACTCACCATAATCAACTATTTAAAAAAAGATAATTATGCCTACTGAATCATGTTGCATACAAAATCAATATTAATCCAGAATCTCTAAGATAAGAAACGGTCTTGCTTAAAACACAGAAAATAAATGCCATGTTGCCACTGTACAGACATGAGGACAAAGCATTTGAAAGAAAAATCATAATCGTCTCCTACTGTGCACACTTTTTTCATTCATCTGACCTAATATCATGCAGCTTTTTAAAGCTCAGTTCTGTCTGCCACTGATAAATCAACAATCCCCTTAGCAGCAATTTAGTAGAGCTCAGAAATTGTAAAAATAATAAGAGTAATAAAGAAAATAATAGGGGCCTGATAAGAACAACTTACTCTCTCAGATAAAACTCGTTCAAAAAGGAAGAGCTACCTACATTTTGCCTCCTTGGCTTAACGATAATCATTGTCTGGTTTAGCATCAGCCTGAAGGCACCCGTCATCTTTCAAGCCATCCCGTAACCTTTGTCAGGTACAAGTACAAGATTAGGTGAAACCTGGCTCAAAAACAGTAACAGTGAGAAGGTTCTTGGAGTCCAAGTGAACGATCACTTAAAGATGAGCCAGCAGTGTGTGGCAGCAGCCAAAAAAGCTAATACAATCCTTGATTGCATAAACAGAGGCATAGAATCAAAATTAGTACCATTTTATAAAGCTTTAGTAAGACCACATCTGGAATACTGCATCCAGCTTTGGTCACCACATTACAAAGTTGAGACTTTGGAAAAAGGGCAAAGAAGTGCAACTAAGATGATTAAAGACCTGGAGGTAGTATGAAGAACGGTTACAGGAATTGAGTATGGCCAGTCTAGAGAAAAATGGGACATGGTGGCTCAGTGGCTAGGACACTGAGCTTATCAATCAGAAAGGTCAGCAGTTTGGCGGTTCGAATCCCTAGCGCCGCATAGTGGAGGGAGCTCCCGTTACTTTATCAGCAGCTGCCAACCTAGCAGTTCGAAAGAACGTAAAAAATGCAAGTAGAAAAATAGGGACCACCTTTGGTGGGAAGGTAACAGCGTTCTGTACGCCTTTGCCATTTAGTCATCCTGGCCACATGACCATGGAGACGTCTTCGGACAGCACTGGCTCTGCGGCTTTGAAACGGAAATGAGCACTGCCCCCTAGAGTCGGGAACGACTAGCACATATGTGTGAGGGGAACCTTTACCTTTACCTTTACTTAGTCTAGAGAAAAGAAGGATTGAGGGTGCCATGATAGCAGTATTCCAATATTTGATGGACTGCCAGAATGAACTTATTTTCCAAAGCACCAGAAGGCAAGACAAGAAACAATGGATGGAAACTAATCAAGGACAGAAGCAACCTGGAATTAAGGAGAAACTTCCTAACAGTGAGGACAATTAACAGCTGTGGAACAGCTTGCCTTCAGAAGCTGTAGGTGCTTCATCACTGGAGGTTTTTAAGAAAAGACTGGACAGCCACCTGACTGAAATGGTATGGGGCAGTGGTAGGCAAACTTGACTTTTTCACACCCTGTGGACTTAAACTCCCAGCCAAGCTGTCTTAGGAATTCTGGGAGTTGAAGTCCACAGGGTGTGAAAGAGCCAAGTTTGCCTACCACTGGTATAGGGTCTCCTGAGCAGGGAGCTGGACTAGAAGACCTCAAAGGTCCCTTCCAGCTCTATTCTGATTGATTGATCTTTCCCAGGCTATGGGAACCCTGTTGCCCTAGCCTTCAGAATGGGGATAGGATCAAGGCTGTAGACTCAGCTTTACAGAGTCCTTCTCCTAGGACCTTCTAAGGCCTTCCTCAAATAACTAGAAGGCTTGAAAGTTTATAAAAATCTCCCAAGAAGAAACTGAACATCCAGGCATTCTGAATACCTGCCTATGACCCTCCCTCCTACAGCAAATAATTAATGACAATAAAGTAGCAAGGAGAATAATAATAATAATAATAATTATTATTATTATTATTATTTATTCAATTTATATACTGCCCTTCTCCACAACTATTAAGGATGCTTAATACTTATCTTAAATAAATAAAAACCTAGTGTAATATATTAATAATATATCTTAAGCATGTCTATGTATGTGTAATATTAATACGTTGTATCAATATTGTGAGGATAAATGAATGCTCACCTTTTTCATAAATACAAGATACATATTAGTGCTTATTTATATTTAATAGAAAGGTGCCAGTAGAAATCTATATTTGAATCTACAATATATAATTATATTTTGATTGCTTAATAGTTGTATTAAATATAAATTTTAAATATAGCATGCGTGCATGTGTGCACAGGCCTTTCAAATTCCTACCTGTTTGATATATTGTGGAATAAGACAAATCCCAAAGTTTATTTGACATTGTAGAAAGTTAGCATCCACCCCTCTCCTGGAAAAATGAAATATTCTAGGAAATATTAAAAAGGCAGAATATTATATTTTCCCTAAAGGAGAAACATGTTTATAAAGACATAAACTCAGAGCCTCAGCTCCCTGCTCCCCCAACAGATATTTTGGTGCCACCTTATCTACAAGACAAAAGGCTGGGCCAGCTTATCTACAAAACAAAAGACTTCCACCCTCAGGACATGATAGGATTAGCCCTCACTCAAGATTCAAACCAGGACAAAGCCATTAAGCCATAATAGAAATTGGCCAACACCCTTTCAGAACACAAACTTCTTCATTACATCATCACCCAGCAAGATTCAACCAAGCCTGGGACTCAAGACAACCTATAAAGTTACCCCTGCATGGCCCCATGGGAGTCTGACAACCAATCAGGATACCTGCTCTTCCACAGGAATAGGAAACTGTAAGGTGGGGCCCAAGTCAGGGTATAAATATATGTTTCCTGAGCTTCCTGTTCCTGTGGAAGGGCAAGTATCCTGATTGATTGAAGATATATACTGTATATAAAGATTGAAGATAGATAGATAGATATATCTTCCATGTGCTCAGTTGCTCAGGACCTCAAACCATGTGGTCCTGCCCACCATTAAACCATCTTTCCAAACAGCCTCCATGTTTCCAGTGTTCTCCTCTCCACTTGGAACTGAACCCAGATGGACATTTCTTCCAACAACAGCATTGGGCCCATCTCCCAATAACCACGAAGACGATTGAGCAAAACATTGGAGCCTACTATGTTGGGAAAAAGAGGAAACAGACGATAGATACCATCCTGCTAGAGTGTTTGATTAAGACCTACTCATAATCTTATTTCCAGGATGACTGGCATAGGTACCTTTTATATATGAACTTTTTTTTTAGCTTGCTCAACCTCTTTTTTTTTCTTTTTTCTTTTTTTTTGCTGATATCCATCTCTATTTTGAAAATATGTCTTAAGTTTGTATTTAACCCTTATAAAAGTTGGTCTAGTTGATTGGGGTTCTTTCCTCTGCACGATCTGTTTTTTATTTATTTATTTTATTTTTTTATTTTGATTTATATGCCGCCCTTCTCCGGAGACTCAGGGCGGCTTACAATGCGTTAAGCAATAGCCTCCATACTTTTGT
>JANHZT010002455.1:131425-144933 GCA_032468215.1 Stegonotus admiraltiensis
TCCCTCTCTCCTTCCATGGCTGCAGAGCCATGTTTTGCTTTTTGGAAAGCCTGGGGAGTGCGGGCTCTGCTTCACCTCTGAGGGAAGATCATTCCATAGGGCAGGGAGAATGGCAGAGAAGGCTCTTTCCCTGGACTCTGCCAATCAGAGTTATTTAACTGATGGAATCTGTAGCACAGCTTTCCTGTCTGACTGGGTAGGATGGGCTGATGTGATGGGACAAAGCCAGATTCATAGATAGCCTCACCCCATGCCATGTAGGGCTTTGTAGATCATAACCAATACCTTGAATTGGACCCAGAAGCAAACTGACACCCAGTTCACAGAAGAGAGGTGTTACATGTGCCATAGAGCTTGCATGGCCCAATATAGTTTGCATCAGCTGCAACTTCCAGATACTTTCAAGTATAGCTCCATGTAGAACATATTGTTAGTCCAAACAAGAGATGACCAGGGCATACGGTGAGCTTCCCTATCTAGGAAAAGGAGTAACTGGCACCTAGCATGAAGTTGACCAAAGATCCTCCTAGCCACAACTGCCACCTGCTCCCTGAGCAGGAGTTGTGAGTCCAAGAGGATCACCACATTCTGCACCAAGTCTATCTGGGGCAGTGCAATCCCAAGACCAAAGATGATAAACTCCTGGATACAGAGGGCCCTGTCCACAACCACTTCATCTTACCACGTATCAGCAGAAGCCTGTTGTCCCCCATCCAGGCCCCCACAACCTCCAGGCACCATAAAGAGAGTCCACTAGATCACTCACTTCATCTGGGACAGAGATATATAAATGGGTATCATTAGCGTATTGATGATATCTCATCCTGTATTGATGACTGATCTTACCCAGCAGTTTCATGTAGGTGTTAAAAAGGAGCAGAGAGAGCACCAAGTCCTGTGGTACCCCACAAAGCAGGGGCCATGAGTTGGATCTTTCACTCCCCATTAAAACTAATTGGTACTAGCCCAGTGGTGGGTTGCCCCCAGTTCGCACCAGTTCTATAGAACCGGTAGTAAAACTGGCGGGAGGCTGCACCCACCAACCCCGATGTAATCAAAACACTTCTGCACATGCACAGAAGCTTCTGCGCTTGTGCAGAGGAGCACACACATGTGCGAGCAAAGCGTGTGTGTGTGCGTGGCCCCGCTGTGAACCGGTAGTAAAGGTAAGTAGAACCCACCCCTGGACTGGCCTCAGAGGAACCAGCACAAAACAGTGCCACCCGCTCCTTTGTCCCTAAGTCAACCCAAAAGGTACTGTGGTTGACTGTATTGAAAGCAGCTGAGAGGTCAAGCACAGTAAGGATGGATGCACCATCTCCACCCTGTTCCTGCCAGAGATAATCCATAATTGCAACCAATGCAGTTTCTGTCCCATATTCAGCCTTGAAATGTGACTGAAAAAGGTCCAGGTAATCCATTTCCTCCAGGATCCTCTGAAGTTGCAATGTCATCATTTTCTTAACAATCCTTCCCAGAAAGAGGAGGTGGGAAACCGGACAAAAATTATCCAGAATGGTGGGATGCAGAAATGGCTTCTTGAATATGGGGCATATCAGCACCTCTTTAAAAGGAGCCGGGAACACCCCTCCACAGAGGTGGTATTCAGCAGGTTCTGACCAGTTCTGGAGAACTGGTACTGGAAATTTTGTGTAGTTTGGAGAACCGGTAAATACCACCTCTGACTGGACCTGCCCCCATCTATTCTCTGCCTCCCAAGTCCCAGCTGATCGGGAGGAAATGGGGATTTTGCAGTAACCTTCTCCTGGAATGGGGAGGGAATGGAGATTTTACAGTATCCTTCCTCTGCCACCCCCACCAAGCCACCCCCATCAAGCCATGCCACCCCCACCAAGTCACACCCATAGAATTGGTAATAAAATTTTTTGAATCCCACCACTGCCTCTCCAACAAGGATGAATTCATCATCACTTGAACCCATCCACATTACACCTCCTAGGCAGTCTTAACTGGAGTCTGGGTGATCCTAAACAGGGTTTCTGGGTGACATTCTGTGGATGCAATAAGAGAGAAGTATTGATGTTTCATTGTTCTTACCACTATGAGGTAAAAGTTAATAGCAGCTTTAACTCATGTTTCATCATGTTTGTTCTTTGTTTTCCTCCAGCAGTGCTCTAGGCATCTCTTGACTCTTTTGAATTCCTCTGTGAATCACAGGGACTAATGGGAATGAAGGGCCAGGAGAGGCCACATAGGCACGATCCTGTCTAAGGTTGTGGCAGATTTCTTAATCCAAGCTGCTGCCAAAGCCTCTACAGGATTCTGTAACATATTGGCAAGTATTTTCCCTTGCTCCCTTTGAAACCCAGTTGGATCCATCAGTCGAATGGGTCCAGTCTCCTTTGGAGCATGGAGTTGCACAAGAGAAGCTCAAAGTCACCAGGGTGTGATCTTACTATGACAGAGGAGCTAAGGAAAGCTTCTCTCTCAAGTCACATTGCATTACTCCAACAAGAAAACCAAGTCTGAGGCCACTGTCCCAAGTCAGGCCTAGGCTACAAAGCAAGAGACTGTGTGTTCTAATCTTGGTTTGACCATGGCATTCAGCTGGGTGACTTTGGGCCAGTCACTCCCTCTAAGCTGAACTCACCTCACAGGGTTGTTGTTGTGGGGAAAAAAGGAAGAGGAAGGTGTGCTGGATATGTGTTCCGGCTTGACTTATTTGTGAAAATAATGAATGAATGAATGAATGAATGAATGAATGAATGAATGACCTGGGAGAAGCCCATGGTTATCATGGAGCCCATGAGATCCCATGCCACTTTGGACATCTACCCCAGGGACAGCAAGTTTAAGTTCCCTAGGGCTATAAGAAGTAAGACCACACCTAGAATGCTGCATCCAGTTTTGGTCACCACGCTATAAAAAAGATGTTGAGACTCTAGAAAAAGTGCAGAGAAGAGCAACCAGGATGATTAAGGGACTGGAGACTAAAACATACAGAAACTGGGCATGGCTAGTCTAGTGAAGAGAAGGACCAGGGGAGACATGATAGCAGTGCTCCAATATTTGACGGGCTGCCACAGACAGGAGGGGGTCAAGCTGTTTTTTCTGACAGTGAGAACAATCAACCAATGGAACAGCATACCTTCAGAAGTTGTGGGAGCTTCATCACTGGAGGCTTTCAAGAAGAGACTGGACTGCCATTTGTCAGAAATGGTGTAGGGTCTCCTGCTTGGGCAGGAGGTTGGAGTAGATGACCTATAAGGTCCCTTCCAACTCTGTTAATCTAATCTAATTTTATAAACCTGGGGAACTCAGGCAGGGAAGTTGCTATGCAGCAAGGAGGCTGGTGCAGTAGCAACAATCCCAACTGCTCCTGTGAGCCTAACTTCAGGAACAGGGTCTCACAGCTGGCAACTTGTGGTGCAGGACCCCTGACAGCCACCAGAGATTACTGGATTAAAACCGCTATCTATCCTCCCCTGGGATCTCGACTGGTGCCAAACAAAACCCAGCTGGGCATACTGTATTTCCGATAGGACAACTCCCATCTACCCCAGTCCAGCCTACTGCTCAGAGATATGGTTTTTCTAAAATCTGTTTTTTCTGGTAGGAAATGTGAAGTGTGAATTTGGGCAATAGGAGGAATTTTGGTGAAAGAACTTCAGTAAGCTACCCTGGAGATTAGTTAGACTAAATCTGATCTGTAGATGGGAATCTTTGCATCTACAGAGAAACTTCAAAAGATACTGCTTCCCTGGACATCTAATTTGAACATTACTTTTAAAGGCTTTGGAGATGGTTTATTCTAAAAAGAAACCCGATCAGTGCTGTATGTTATTGTCTATTCTTTATGTTATCTGTATTTTTTAATAACATAATATTCATTTTTAAAAAGCAAAATAGACCAACATTTGTCTTTCTGATTGAAGGTAGCTGTAACTGTGACACCAAAACCTTTGCCCCTGGATTTATGTGAAAAATAAGACATGAATCTGTTCAATTCTTACAGCTATATTTTATGGATGAAAGCTTAGATTCATCACATAAAACTGCAAACGGCATTATGGGCCCTGATGCTGAGGTATTCATGAAAAGAACGATGAATGAATCACTCTCTTTTTCCATAATGCACTGATATCCTTATCTTTCTGCCTATGAATGATTTCCCAGTAACAAAGCATGTCATCACATGCTGGGATTTAGTGTTCATTGTAAAACAATAGGAAAGATAATTGTATACAGCAATGACACAGGTTTCTGCTAGTAGTATTATATAAATTCAATTGACAGAAAAATGAGACAATTGGTCTTTTCATTCTGCGAGCATACAACTAATAGCACTTATGCAGTCTTGAGAAAAGCTAAACCCATTTAGCAATTCTGTGGAGAAATTCACCCAATCCTCATTCTAGCCACTATTGCTTTGTCTTTAGTTTCCATGACAGTGAACTCTGCCACTATCATTTATGTTTTTAAAAGATTGTTGCAAAGGTGGTCTCCAAAGAGACTATTTGCAAATTGAAAATTCTAACACTCTTGTATCATTATGTTATGAAATCCTATTTGAATGCACGCACTCATCCATGCATCGCTCTCCAATAGCTAGCTAACACCTACAGTGCATTTGGAAATGGGGGTGATCTGAAAGATCTTACCCAAGTCTCCAGTGCATTGCAACAAGAGAATACTGCTTTAGAGGGATTATTAGATGGGGTAAAGCTTTCTACCTCAAGGATTTGAGAAGAGGTTATCGCCTAGATTAATTAATCACTTTAACACACTCAGAATGTCATGTGTGATTAACAAAATAACTGTATTTTCTAGTTTAACTGAGCCTATTCCCCTCAAAAGGGGAATAAAGCAATCCATCAACTGGGAAGGATTCGTTTTAAAAAAGTTTTAATTAAGCGAATCTGAATTTGGAGAAGCAAACTGGAGTCTTTTACATGTCTAGCAACCTCAGTTGTGGATCAGTCGCATCTATTCTCCAGTGAAGTAGTTTACAAGTGGAGTCTCACTTTACTTGGCTGAGAAACTTTGGAGGAGTACTTGCTCAGATGTCTCCACATATCCTTGAGTGTGCTTTATGTTGTATATCTTGGAATGCAACCAGCTAGGGTTTCTTGGTGAAGATCATATTGAACTGTGTGCTCAATGGTGATTTGCAAGACCACCATATTGCCTCACCCAAGTAATACTTTTTAGATTAGTACAATTTGATAGAATATTAAGTATTCAGCATTAATTTATACACATACTGTGGATGTGGTGGAGGTGAGAAATCAGGGGATCTGACCAACTTGGTTTCCACTGATTCAAACTCCCAGAATATTGTGAAGTTCTTTTTGTCATGAAATCTTAAATTTAAAATAATCTTGATAGTAATATACTTTACATACAGGAAATGTTGATTAAAGAGTTAGTTGGAGGTAATTTTGGAGGGAGAGCTTTTATTTTCCCCTGCAGTTAAAATACAGTTGAACTTACCAGGTGATGCTTTTAGAGATGGGTATGCAGAGGTGGGTTGCTACCAGTTCGCCCCAGTTCGGGCAAATTGGTAGCGGCAGCGGCAGGAGGCTCCACCCACCTGCCCAGATGTCATCAAAAATGCTCTGTGCATGCATAGAACCTTTTGCAAATGCGCAGAAGCACCGCACACTTGCTTTGCCAGTGTGCGTGCCCACACACTCCCAATAGCGAACTGGTAGCCCTGGGATTTGAATCCCACTACTGTAGGTATGGAATGAGTTATTTTGTCTAGGCTGATACATGAGGCTCATTCTGGGATCTGGCCAGATATCAAATTATTCTTGAAATTAAAGATAGAATGAAACTGGAAAACTACCATTATGTAGTTTTTTAATTGGTTAAGAAAGTTGATCATTATATTATAGGCAAAACACATGTCCTGACAATACATTTCAGGATACTCTAAACAAATATACTTACATATTGCCTGCTAGATACCAAAGTATAAATGATAGTTGTGTGATTTCCATGGAAGCTTGGTAAAATACCAGGTAAGAACATAATAATTTCCACTTGTCTTTCATCCAAGCTTCCTTGACTTGCAACCATTCACCTAGTGACTGGTCTAAGTTAGAAGAGCACTGAAAAATGTGACCTTTTCACACTTACTGTCCCCATGGTCATGTGATCTAAATTTGGATGCTTGCCATCTGTCTCATATTTATGATGGTTACAGGATCCCAGGGTCATGATGCCCTTTTGAACTTTCTGATGAGCAAAGAAAATGGGAAGCCAGATTCATTTAATAATAGTTAATAACAACTGCAGTGATTCATTTAACAATTGCAGCAAGACAGGTCATAAAATGGATTTAACAACTGTTTCGCTGAGCAACAGAAATTTTGGGCTCAATTGTGGTCATTAGTCTAGGACTACCTGTAGTCCTTTTAGAAGAAGAAAAAGAGATTGAAAGAATATATGTAGAAAGGTGTACCTGGTTTCCCAAGTACAATGAAATTAAGAACTTTGATGGGCTACATGTATATAAAACTGAGCAACTGGCTATAATCAGGATCATATAGTCTATAGTCTTTATGATCTATAGTCAAAGTCGATATGGAGCCTTAAACAAAAATAGTAAAGGGTGAATAAGATCCAAGGAAATGATACCAACTAACACTTGTGAGAAAATAAAAGTATTCCTCTTTTGAATCTAAAATTGGAGGCCAAGATTCCCTGGGATTCCAATCAAAATATTGAAATGGAAATGTGAAGGACACCTCTATATACATGTTTTCTCTTCAGCTAATATTCTGGAATTTGGCCAAGGGATCTCACTTGGTGGCAATCAAGTTGGACATACATCAGATTGCCAATACTGTCTATTTCACCACCCTGTTTCCCCCAAAATAAGACATCCCCTGATAATAAGCCCAATCAGGCTTTTGAGCACATGGCAATAAGGCCAAGCGCTTATTTCAGGGTTCAAAAACAAAACAAAACAAAAGACAGGGTCTTATTTTTGGGGAAACACAGTAGTATAGTTGGGTTGTCATTTTATTATCCTCATCTATAAGAAAAGAGGAAAATCTCATCCTGGCAAGTACTATCCCAATAGTTTCCTTTGCATCCTTTGTAAAGATTTACTCAAAATTCTTATTAAAAATAATTGACTGGATAAGCCCTGTATCTCTGAGCAAGCAGATTTCAGATAACATAGATCTTCAGTCACTAGGACAAATCTTCATTCTCAATCATTTTACCTGTAATACACTGAACATTCTAAATCTCAGCTGTATGCTGCTTTTATTGATTTGAGAGCAGCCCTTTATAATATTCATAGAGATTTGGGGCGGGGGGAAATAAACATCTTACCCTGAGCACTGATGAGAGACAGCTTATACTTAATAAGACTCTTCATACACCGCAAATTGTAAAAGACGCATATTTTCAGATGGGCATTTGATCAATAATATCTGAATGTCAGCAGGGGTAAAGTAAGATTAGTTCTTAGCCTGCCTTGTGTATGTGTGTGAGTCTCCACACACACAATCACACAAACCTAACCATATACACTGTTATATATACAATTGTAAATGCACACACATTTCATTCTGTCTTTGAATTAACAGAAGCTAATACTGCTGTTCTGGCTATTTAGGGAAAGTGAGTAAACATACTGAAGGGATATGATAGGAATATCATTGACCAGGTGAAATCTTTTAAGCGTATAGGAACACATTTTTAGAACCATATAAATTGATTCAAACACTGTGAAGAGGTTCCACTTTGTGTTGAACTGTTGACTATGATAAATATGATATTTCACTAGGATGTGAGGATGCTTGGTTCCCTCTGAAATAAAGGTTTCTGACAGTAAAGTCATCAGTCAAGTCCTGCATGATATTTCTCTTTGAGGTATAAACATGAGAGAAAGATATATAGATTCAAGCATTCCTTATTAAAAGGTAGCTTAGCACTGCTTCTTTTTCTTCCTCTCTAGAGTTGTTTGTAATTGAGTTTTTAGTATTTATCTAAATAATAATAACCTCCTGCCTCTCCTGAGCTTCTTTTCCTTAAGTTTCTCCTGCCATGGAATCCTATCTACCTTTACCTAGAGTTCATAAGAAACTGCTTTCCTGAAGTCCAATATAGGCATTTAAATATGTTAAGCTTTAATTAAAACCAAGAGCTTCTTCATTATATGATCATTGTCCTTTAATGTTTCTGCTTTTTCCATTTTGCCACTGAAGATTTTCATTGAAGTATCAAGTGAAGGATAGCTGCTCTTCTTCAGCCTTTCTTCATCCTCTGAAGAAGAAAGTTAATACCAAGACAAGTTAGTAATTTCCATGAAGGATCATCCTTGCAACATCTATTTCTGAACATATGTCAGGATAATTACTGGTAGTCCCTCAGTTACAATGACAACTGGCACCAGATCTTTCATCTCTAAGCAATGTGGTCATAAAAGTGATGTTTCATTAATGTATCACTTACCAACAGCAATCCTGGCACTCCCTGTTGCCATCACCAGTCAAGGACTCACCCCAACCCCAACTCACCCCAACCCAATCCAAGAATTTCTGGGCTTGGTCCCTCCCAGCCCTGAGTCTCATTTCTTCCAAGGCAAAGGAATGGCTCTCTTTCACTATCCCCCCCCCCATTCCCCCAGATTTCTCCCCTTTTGGCTGTCCTGCATCCAACATTTGGCTGTTCACTGATTCATTAAAAAAAACTGGAAGCCTTATATTCTTTCCACAGCCTCCACAGCTACCTCTGCTTACATATCAGGAAGCAGTCATTCATCCATATGAACATGCAGCATCTCTCAAGAACATCCCTTGCAATCAGCAGCTGCACAGAAGATAAGCTTTTCATTCTATAAAGCTAAGCACAAAGTTCCTCGGAACACACAGTTTATCTGATTACTCTCATCTTCCTAGTCTTGGCCTCCTTTTTAATTTCACTTCCAAACTCTTGTTTACTTGCTGCTGAGAAACTTTGACTTTTCTCCCTTATATGGACTATGAGCGCTTTGGATAATATGAAAGCTACTCTGATTGTAAATTAGATTTATATGTACCTTTGATATATTGCTAATGACCTTGATTTATAAGTTCTCAGGAGTTTATGAATATATTATTGCATTTTTTCACAAGTTTCAAATCCTATGAAGATCCCTTTATACTATATGCATCATAAATTACTTCTTGTTCTGGAAGTTCTGGAAGATTAGGGAACTAGTTCTAGAATGACAAGGGTACCTTTCAGCCCTATGATTCTTTGACCAGATAGAACCATTCTTGAAGAAAAATGGAAAGGTCTAATATTTCTTAGAACATTTTATCAGCAAAATGGAGTATTTGGACCCATGATTAGATAATATAGTACATTGAATCTGCTTAGACTTTCCAACTCTTCTCTCAGATAATTTTCCATTAAGTAGAAGACTTCTGTTTATTTAATTTATCTTCAATTATTATGATCATTTTAATCCATGTCACAGTGTCTATACTGAGAACAAATCTTCTGGAATGACAAAGTAATTGGCATAAGAGAAGAACAAGGGAAATGAAAGATAGGGGAGGAAAATAGAAGCGCAGCCATTAACTAAGAGTTACTGTAGTTGTGAGGGAAAAGATCCTAAGTCCAGGCTCTCAGAAGACATAGTTAAAGGAGCCGGTGGAGCAGGAATGTTGAAAAGACTGAAAAGATCAAGGGTTAGATGGTTACCTTCACCTGTGAATCCATCATTTGGAGTTGAGCCAATTACCTATTGCCTCTCTATTTATGGATCTGTTGGATTCAAATCAGTGATTAACAGGAGACATTAAAGGGTCCAGCCAATTTACTGCTCATATTTGCACTTAAATATGCCTCTGGATTTACTTATCAAATTTGTACACTGGCCATCTCACTGAGGTGATTGATGTCAAGCCTACCTTTCAAAAGGTTTGTTCTAAGACACATGAATTTTACAGAATTCTAGGGAACAAAATACAATTAAAGTAATGAATATCTGAGCAATAAAGAGCTTGATGCTGTTCTCTTGAATTCAGTGGTTCCTTATGACAATAGAGGCAGACCTCTCTCAATTTTGTTAACGACCATCATTTATGTGAAACATTAGTACATTCCAAAGGACTGAATTGTGCTTTCTTTTCAACTGATTGCCTCAGAGCTTCAATCGGCCGTTAAAGATTTATTTTATTATATCAACATCATTAGGAGCTTCTTTTTTATTCTTTTCAGAGGAAATTATAGCTATTCTCAAACTTTTGTTTTAAATAAAAAAGAATACAGTACTTGTCTATGCTTCTTTTATATTTCTTCGATACCATATGTTTTGTTGTTTGTACTAACCCTCCCTCTAACTGCTGTAATATTTTCTATGTTTAAAACAGCACCAAAATAGAAGTAAGTGGGAAGAAATCTATCTTTGATGAAAGGGCTTAATTACAGAATTTTACAGTAGGATTTGTTGGTTTGCATTTCCTTTCTTTTAATATAGATTGTTCTCTTTTAATCAGTGAATAATCCCTACCTGTCTTTTCCCCACTTAAAATTCTCATCTCATTTCACAAAACATGAAAAAAAAACCCATGACGCCCAATACTCATATACTTTACTCTAAAAATGGGAAGACACTTCTGGGCTCCTAATGGGCTTCTCTTCTCAGTATTCACCAGATCTCTCACTGTGTCCAATCAGATGTCAGGGTGAAAATCCAGAGCACAACGTATCTTTTCTACCTTTCAGCAAGAGGTTCTGAAACACCCTCTGCTGTGACACAGGAAGAGCCAACTATCTTTAGATAATCCTAGGACAACCTGCACTGAAAGGAGTTTGTGTCAGTGGTGGGTTGCTGCTGGTTCGCCCCGGATCAGGCGAACCAGTAGCCGTGGAGGTGGGAGGTTCCGCCCACCCGCCTGGATGCCTGCCCACGAGCGAACCGGTAGCAATGAGATTTGAAACCCACTATTGGTTTGTGTGGGCATATGGAGTCTGCCACTTGCCCATCTTGGCGGATTTTAATTGGTTCAGTGGGTGCCTGAAAGATAGTGCCAGGTAGACTGATAGAAGCATTTGTGAATCCATCCATTACCCTGCTTCTGCATTCTTTAAGATCATAGTGCAATATAGGGGATGTGCAAAAGGCGTGTACTGTTTTGTACCCACCCCAATAATCCCATCCTTCTGAGAATTCTGTGTCAAAACAAAAATGCTTTTTCCAAAAAGACTTTTTGAAAGTTTTTGAATAAAACCGCTCTCTTGTCCTATACTCCAATTCAACATTTTTGTGTTGTATTGCTTTGAGTCTTCCATACTTCAACAGCCGCAAGATTGCACTTTGTCTTCTGTATTGCTTTGAGAAAAAAAAGTCCTGACTTAATTAATTGCTTTCCAGGAGCAATTAGCTAGTTTTCCTTAGGGAAAGGTAGCCAGAAGAGCCTGTGATTCCCCTCCTCTCATCTGCATCACCATATTGAAGGCAAGTCAGGAAAGCTCCGTGTCCAAGTGAAGGGAGCTAGTTTTCTACTCTTCTTTCAATAATTCTGACTGACTGAACAAAGGCGGTGCCCAATTCAATTTGAAAAGACAGAGAAATATGGCCTGGAGAAGAAGGTTAATTATTCTCAGCCAAGTACTCACTTACTATTCTCTCACCATTATCATCTGCTTTTAAAAGGGGTAGAAGAGAGGTCATCTTAGTTTGTCAAATGACCAAGGGTTTGTTTTCTTTTAATTTAACTTTTAACTTTTTTTTTTTAAAAGGCCCCACTAAGACTAGCATTGAATTTCATTGGCTCAATTTTCTGGCCCAACTTTAAATTGCAGATAGGTTGACAACATGTAAACTTAAGAACATCTGGACTAGAAGTTAAGATGTTCTTAAGAGCTTTAAAAAATCTGGACTAAAAACTGGAAGGACACATTTCTTGAGCACAGATTTGGTACAATCTTAAGCTGGAAAATTCAGAATTCCACTTAGATCAGCTGGCAAAGGTGGTCCCTATGGAGAAATGCGGGATCTTCTACCTTTAGCTATATTTCCACCATCTCCTCCTAATGCACCTTGAAAATGATTTCCAACCTGAATCTGAAACTTAAGGCTGGTGTGATCACTGATCATGATGTGATCATTGATATGACCAGAGAACAGTGTACGGTTCTCATTTACCACCTAGTTTAGAAGGTCCATCTCTTCATTATCCCCAAAATATTATGTTCAAGTCTGCTGCTTGTTTTAAACTATTGTAGTGAAGTGGATGGTTACAGGGGAAAGAAAGAGAGGGATATTCTCGCCCCCCCCCTTTAAAATTTGAAATAACATTTCCTTCCAACTTCCATCAAGAATGCCTGTTTGCATTTTCATGAATTTAATTCTTTGAAATAACATTTCTTTCCAACTTCCATCAAGAATGCCTGTTTGCATTTTCATGAACTTAATTCTTCCAGTTAGGTGTTGTCCATGTACTTAGTAGTGATAGCTTTAAATAGAAATTTAAAGATTATCTCCATTCAACCACCAGTTTGAATCAGCCACCAGAAGCAAGGAGCAGGGTAATCCACAGGCATCAGACATTATTATGCAGCTCTGAGCAATCAGTTCAAGATGGTGTAGCATGCCAGTTTCCACTTGCCTGTTTCATTTGTTTGCCTTCTAATAGTACATTTCTTTAGGTATCATCTTTAGCAGCCAGAGGAGAGCTACCCCTCAATCATCAATACAGGGAGGAATGCATTTCACATCAGTCATATGGTCTAGTTGAGGTGGGGCACACATGACTTGCCTCCCCCTCACCATGTATTGATGAAGGTTGGACAAGACCAAGCAGATAAGAATGTAGACACAAGTACAGCCCGACCTGGACAGATGTTACTTTACAACAAGATACTTGACCTGGCATACTTGGAGCAAGCATAGAAGCCATCTGGCATGAGTTGTCAGTTCCATAAAATTGAACCAGCATTCTCATGATCTGCAAGATGGTTAATTATTCCCACAGCGCACAAAGGGAAGAGACTAGATCACCAACAGATTGATTTCCATGTACTCTGATCTTGGGCTGGTTTGATTATTTTTTTTTATGTATATACATTCTGTTCATGCTCTTCTGCCTGTGGATCTGGAATATTAAGTATACATTTAAAATGCAAATAAGAATCCTTGCTGGTTCCATTTATTTATCAAATTCAATTTTTTTCCCAAGCTTTTAGTGTATATGCACCCTCTTGTGTTTGTCAATACTGAGCTCAAGTGTACATTTAAGAAATGGTAAATTCTGTATCGATTTATTTGCAGGTTGTTACCAAGTATTAGCACTTACGTATTAATTAGTACTTGTGTATAGTTCCTGATGAATTATAAATTTATAAATGCTGATATTGTGATTGGCAGAACCTGGCAAAGTATTAGTGAGTTGAGGGAATGAGTATTATTGGTCTCTTTGATTTTGGCATTGTGATATTAGGGTGTAGCAACTAAAGCAGGTTTCCTTCCTTCCTTCCTTCCTTCCTTCCTTCCTTCCTTCCTTCCTTCCTTCCTTCCTTCCTTGCTTCCTACC
>JANHZT010002457.1:5869-25223 GCA_032468215.1 Stegonotus admiraltiensis
GGTAGTTCATTCCAGAGAGTGGGTGCCGCCACAGAGAAGGCTCTTCCCCTGGGGGTCGCCAGCCGACATTGTCTGGCTGACGGCACCCTGAAGAGCCCCTCTCTGTGCGAGCGAACTGGCCTGTGGGAGGCTATTGGCAGCAGAACGCGGTCTTGGTTCAAGATTGGCTTTAAGAGAAAAGGTAATAATCAGGAATTTGGTGACTAGACCATACTAAAAATGGGTTAAGAGTCAGTTTTGCCCTCTATGCAATGAAAATAGGCTCCTGGAGATTAAATCATTCCACTCATTGTCCATTGGATCAGTTTCAATGCTAGGATTTAGCCAAGCATAAATCTAGCTCATGTATTCACCATTGGTTTTGCTCTCTCAACTGCCATGCTTATTTTTGTATTTTTGAGCAATTAATTCAGTACTTTTCTTTACCCCGGAGTGACATATGCAACCACCTTAGCAATGCTGATCTCTAATATCATTGGAAACAGGCAGACAGATTCATTCTTCTTGAGTATCATTTGGCTTAAGCTTTTTTGACACTGCAAACTAGAGGAATAATTTCACTTCAGAACAGCAATCACTGATTCTCATAATCATATTACCCTGTGAGATCTATAATGCAACTGAGTGGTATTTATTTGTTTCAGGGAGTACTGTACTTCAGTATGTGATTGAAGATAGTGGGGACAAAACCCGCTTAGGGGAAGGCTTATGATTGTCCAGAAAACAAAAAGGATGCAAAGTTGTTAGCCCACAAACAGAAATATTTGTTCTACTTGTTATTATCATGGCGTTTCCTTAAGGCGTTTCCTTATCCAGTCAGTACACGGATGATGTTATCTAACTTAGATAATCAACATCTGTAAGAAAACAAGGAGTCCTCAGTTCAACCCCGAGCTCGAAATATTAATCTCTATCAGTACTACAGTAAAGTGGATTGTAATATTTATATTTCAGCCATTTCTCAGCCAAAGTAACTAGTTTTCTCAAATAAATGAGTGAGCATACATTCCATATTTCATAGCCCCTGTATTTAGTAATATCTGTATCTGATTCTTTATCTATGTATTCCTGTTTTAATTTCAGTGTCAACTTGAATATTTAGAAAGTTGGAAATTATTGTTTTCTGCCCAAGTAAATTAAATGAACAAGTAGGATTTTCTACATCAGCATGGGTCATTTTCATTTTGGGAAAAAGTTTATATATTTTGTATTAATTCTGGAATTAATTCTGTAGAAGCTTCGTATTTTGTTAATTGCTGTTTTCTGTTCTCAGCCAACAAGAAGAAATGTCTCAAAAATATACCACTCTAGAAGGGCCACTATTAACACGGCACAGAGTCACGGGTCACTTTGGCAATTTGCCAGAATCTTGAGAGCTACACCCAATTAGCTTCTCCACATTTACATAATTTGCACGGGATTCTAAAATACACCAGTTGTGTTTAAACTTGACATTTGTACTGACGGCATCACACATATACCATTATTATTATTATTATTATTATTATTATTATTATTAATAATAATAATAATAATAATAATATATTTTTACAAGGCATATAGTTGCTGGCAGAAATTCAGAGAAAGGACAATTGGTTTGTACAATTAAACTCTTCAGACTCCTTTTTCAATTCACAAACTCTATTCATATAGAAAACAAATTAGAGCAATATCACTATAACTTCATTAATATTTTTTTTTAATGGAACACAAAATTAGACAAAACTATTTTTGAAAAGTGCCAGTATTCTGGCTTGAAATTTTGTGATATATTAAAGTTTTACAAGATTTGGGTCTTCTTTAAAAATATTTTAATATTTTAATATTTTAATACCTCAAGAACCATCTGTCATTCCCTTATGAACCATGAAAGGTTTTTAGGCCACAAATCAGGAATCCTTGTTTAAGAAAAATAATTACCAATTTGTCAAGTTATTGGTCTGAAATACCGGTGGACACATAAATAGTTTTACTATATGAGAAAAGGTATAACAAAGAAAAAGAAAAAAGGGATAAAGTCATATTATAACATATTACAAAAACAATTTAGTTTGGAATAACTAACATCAATAAAGAGTAAGTTTATTTGTTAGTTTGAAATAATTTTATATCAATAAAGAGCCTGAGTGGCATAGACTAATGCTCCTACTAAAAGGCAGTATTTAACTTCCAGCTGCCTGCAATTACAATGCGTGATAAGTACACCGTTCTTCATTTATTAATATATTTCAAATTTGGAGTATATAATTCAAAATCATATTCATATGTTTCAACCTTATAGTTTTTTCCTCAAATTAGCAAATGTAGGGATATTAAACAAAATGGCATAAGGGTGGCACAGGATCATAGCATGCATTAACGTCCTTCATCATTTTACACTTCTAGCATGGTAGCCAAGCCTTTTAAACATAAACATGATTTTTTTTGTTGGATTAGCCAAATTTTAAAACCATAAGATACATTCTTGACATTCCTTAAAATGCCTAACAATTTTACTTCTTTGTATCTTGCCTTTATTATTTTTACAATTAACTCAAAGCAGCGAACGTATACGACACTGTTTTCCCTTCAACAACAACCCTGTGAGGTAAGTTGGGCTGAGAGAGAGTGTGACTGGCCCAAGGTCACCCAGCTGGCTTTTGTGGCTAAGGTGGGACTAGAACTCATGGTCTTCTGCTTTCTAACCTGGTAACTTAGCCACTAAATCAAAATACCTCTCTAAATTGATTTATTAATACTATATGGAATTGGATTGATTTACATGTAAGATTATAGCATGGTAGTATGTGTGTTTTGGCTTCATTTGTTGCCACCAGTTATGATTAAAATAATCTTGTATTCTCTTTAAAGATACATATACAATTTACCTGGAGTGTTAATGATTTTGTAGTACTCTCAAAGAAAATAGTAGTCTGTTCAGAAAATAACATGCAATTCCAGCGCAATGGAATGAGCTGGAACAGCTACATTAATACAGTTATCAAGAAATCTATTTTTCATTCTTGCATATAATCTCAGAAATATTTTTAGAGATCTCTAAAACGAATGTGTTCTCAGTCATCTGAGCTTTCAGTCCTGGTCAAACAGATATTTTCCGCAAAGCAGAACCTCAGGGAAATATATAAATGTATAAGTCTGAACTCATATTGCAGGAACATGTGCTCAAAATGAATAATTTTCAAACAGACAGCAAATCAAATTGCTAATTCATTTATCAATTAATACACACAGGGTTTTTAAATTATTTTTAAAAAATTAATGTAAAATTGCTTCAAGAAGAATCTCATATCCTCTTGTTAAAATATGAGTAAGTTATTTAGAAGGAACACTAATAGTGCAGGTGAGTGGACAGCTAATTTGGGAGACCGGTAATGGGGAACAAAGCCTTCAGCACTGGGTCAGTGGTTCAAATCCAGTTCATGTTCTTAGTGACAGAAAATCATTGCCATCCGATAGCTGCTTGACAGTTGTATGTGACTAGATCTGTTGGTAGTCAGATGTTGATCTCAGTACATGAACTGTAAGACAGGGTCTCTCCGTCACTTCAGGGTAACTTGGAGTTATTTGTAGAACTTAAAACATACAAACTCATAGACAAGACCCAATGTTTCATTTTGGATTAAATATACTTTAAAAATGGACTAAAGAGGCTTGCGACTTGTTTTAAGACTTAGAAATATAAGAAACTTTTTAGATTATAAAGTCTTTTGTTGTTGTTAGGCATAGAGTTTCTCATCAGTTCTCCTTAAGTTCTTTTTAAACTTGAAATGCCAGAGATTAAGTGTCTCTCTTTCTCTATCTCTCTCCCATTTGTGTAGCCCACCTTGTCATGAATGTGACTCGGAGTAGCATACAACAAACCAAACAATTAAATACATTTTAAATAAAAATTGAAAACAGTTAAACACAAATACACAGTAATTGAGACCATGACACAGGTAAGAGAGAAACTGTCAGGTGCAAAAAATCAGATCCACACATGAAGTTCTAATTAAACTGATTTATTGCTACATAGCTTACAAACAAGAATGTTCTCAACTAATTAGCACCTGCTGAGTGTTAGATAAGAGTAAACGAAACTCAAAAGTGGCTGCACTTAGTCCGTTTATGGCTACATAGGGATTCTAGGCTGGTCCCTTTTTAAACTCCATCCCAGGTTCTGCCACTCCTTTTCCTACAGGAACCAGCATATTACACTATCACTCCAGGGAATCAATTGGATACTATGGTTGATGGTATTGAGAGAGGTATGAAAGCCACCAAATATTAATGATGGATGCAGTATCAGTGGTGAAATACTACCGGCTCGCTCCAGTTCGGGTGAACAGGTAGTGATAAAAGCTACCGGTTTGGTGGAACTGGTAGTTAAAAAAAGCTATGATCCGATGATCGGCTGTGCTGCACAGTTTAGCTTTGCTAGAAAGCAAGATTTCCTGCTTTCTAGAGAAACTAAACCGTGCAGCACAGCTGATCCCCCCAGATGTTCTACTTACCTTCCCAAGCCTCCTTTTGGTGCGTACTGTGCATGTGCACGAATGCAGCACGTGCCAAAAGGAGCTTGGAAAGGTAAGTAGAACAGCGAGGGGGGGAGAACAGCTGTGCTGTGCGATTTAGCTTCGCTAGAAAGCAGAAAATCCTGCTTTCTAGCAAAGCTAAACCATGCGGCACAGCTGATCGTCGGATCGTAGCTTTTTTAAACTACCAGTTCGACCAAACCAGTAGCTTTTTAAATGCGCAGTGCATGTTTGGTGCACACTGTGCATGTGCACACAGTGCGTGTTTGGCACGCATGCAGTGCACACTTGACATGCATTTGCGGCCAGTGAACCAGTTCAGATTTCACCACTGTGCAGTATGTCCATCCTTCTCCACTAGAGATCATCCAAAAGCCCATCAGAAACAACTCCCACCTCCCTCTGAAACTAATTTGAGTCCATCTGTCACTGGGAGCAGATCAATCTAATGGGTCCCACTTTCCTGTGGCAGGGAACAGTGCCAAGGAATCTCCTGGTTACCAGAACATAATCTCACATTGAGCCACAAACAGCTTTCATAGAGTCTTTCTCCATGAAACGTGCCATACCACTGAGCTCTATCCTTTTCTCTCTTTTCTTTTTGCTCTTTTTTAAACCTCTGATGACTCAGTAGAATATTATTGATTAAAAATTTAGCCCTGAGTCACAGAAGAAAAATTGTCTGTACAGCTAAGGAATTGTGCTCTCCGGGTGTTGAATCATAACTCCCGATAGTCCAAACCAGCAATAGTAGCAAGGTACAATTCTGATTGCAATTGTGTGTATTTGGATGGTAGGAAGACAAATTGAACTCATTGAGATTTTTTAAGTTGTTGTCAGAGTCTTCATTTTAGAGGATTAGATAGAAATAATGAGAAACTCTTGTTCTGAAACCCTGGCAAACTCTTGCTGTTCTGTGGAGACAATAATGAACTAAAGTACCATAGATCACAGGACTTAGTGTAAGGCAGCTTCTTTTGTTCGTATGATACCACACCCACAAGCTTTAGCTGAACTTCAGTGATCTTAATTCGTGCATGCTGTCACTCATTGGATGCCCAATCATCACATAAATTATGCTAAAAGGCAGTGACTGGTCAAAAGCATTCAGTAATCTTAGTATCTAAAGGGGCACTTAGATCTTTCTCCCTTCATTCTAAATGCAAAGTTTAACCATTATACTACTTTTGCATTAAGCTTTTCTGGTACAGAAGTATCAAAGAAAAAGATTCCTCACCACAAAATAAACTTTAGAGAAGTATTTCTATGACTTCTCCCTACATCCATCATGCAGACGAGAGAAAATTATCAGTTGCCCCAATATTAATATTTTTCTAGTTTTCATTTACATGATATCTGATTTTTCTTCAAATTTATATATCAGTGTAATCTTTAATTGGACTATAGTTACACAGTCTACTAGAGATATCCCCCATTTTATTTACTGTTGTAATTGTATGATTTAATATATTCAAATGGATACTATAAATATTAAAAAAAAATTCCCCGTGATTTTCACAAATGTCTCAATAATTTTCCACCAAGCCAAGCTCATTCACTCATCAAAAGATATTGTGGAATATCATTTTTAAAAATCCAGTAAATTACCTCACAACTAATACTTTAAACCAAAGCATAAAGACATAGCTGCCTGAGAATAGTAATATTAGAAAGGTCTTTAAAGAAATGAACAATCTGCCTGGCATTTTGTTTGGATAGAAAGACCATCTGAGTGTCTGTGCATTCCTTGAGCAGCCTCAGGCAGATTGACTCTCTTCCAGGTTTACTACAACTGTGCTCTCTATTTAGGCAGTAGATCATTGCAGAGAATGGCAGGTGAAGTTATAGCCATCAGTCAAGTGACTATACAAAGGATATCATGCACAATTCTAGCATCAGAAAATGCATGTGCCTATATGATGATTAGAGAATGCTGAAACTTAATTTCTGTGAGAGGAGAACTGTCACTTTCATCACCAAAATTATGCAAGTTCTTAAGAATATATCTTCTTTATATTGGTACTGAGGAATATCCAGTTGTGTCTTCCTGTACACTCTTAGTTTATGAACAGTCCAAATAATTAAGCACTCAGCACACACGATAGGGTGCAAAGATCATAGTATCAATAGAGATGCTCTTTTATTACTATCAAACCAGTAAATCTCAAGTTGTAGCATATCCTTTCGTAAATTAATAGACTCCCAGAGCGTTGGAACTTCTCAGGATGATTCTGGAATTTTCCATCTCAAATTCCTGCTTCTGGTAAGCAGAGGCTGGAAAGAGCTGTCGAATGGTTACTTGTGGAAGTTCTTACTATAGCATTAAATCTATGTCTAATTGCAAATCAGTATTAGCAATTATTACACGTACCCATATTTCCCATAATTATTACACGTACCCAAAAGCAGACCCATATTTCTCAATTTTTCTCAACTTACCACCTGTTAGATGACTATTGTCCTCACTTTTATTTTAGCTTTATCTGATATGTCTTCCAGACTATGGTTCTCAAAATTACCAGTCAGCATGCCTAAACTTCAAAAGAGAAAACAGATAGATAGCTGGTTGGAGACAACTATCTGATATTTTCATTCCATGGTCAACTGTAAGTAAGAAATCTCTCCCATATGCAAATCCAACCACAACTGCTACTAATATGTAGCAGAACAAAATACATTGTCTTCTCCTGACACCTTATCTGAACAGTCTGGTTATATTCATACATTTATCCAAGTAAATACACATCTACCACTTTTGTTTGTGTAACTTATAATGGTATCTTCAGTTATTACAGCCCAATTATTGATCTGTACTACCAAGGTAGTTTCAAATTTCTCCAGTTACCTGAACAAAATTATTCCACATTTGAGTCGGGTGAACACGATTAAGAATTTCAGCCACCCTCACTATGAGTTCCTGTGAATTGATGATATGGTCTACACATTTATGTCTTCAATTTTTCAAGGTTTTTACCTTGCTATGTCTTAATATAAAACTATTCCCCAGTGTTTTCCACAGAAAAGAATAAACTGCACACTTTCATCCAAAAATACCTCTAATTCTCCCGCAAGTTGCAAGTTTCTACTGGGAAGATGCCTTGAATACATGATACACCAGCCAGCAGTCCTTTGCAGTGAATTTGCATTCCTGTGGTATTTCATCATACATTCAAGAAAGTCAAAATGATTGTTTAAAGTTCTGCATATTATTCTTTTGCATATTATGTAAGGAATATTTTTTGTTGCATAGGCAATGAAAATTTTGGATTTGTGGATGAGAAACATGGTGAATTGTTCAGTTCGCTTTCTTTGAAGGCCAAAATTTGACCTATTTAAAATTATTTTAGATACAGACCAGGATCCCATCAATCAAATCTCTATCAAACTGGACAAAACACTCATGCTATTGGCAATTAACTAAATTACTCAAAATGATTCAGACCATCTATAAGATCATCTACAAATGGCCTGCTAAGAAAGGCATTTGACATTAAAGACATCCTGAATGCTGAAATCTTTCCTTGTTCAGTTGTGGTTGGTGCATACAATGTTTGCCTATTGGTGCTATTTTATCCAGGCATTTCTTCATTGAGACATTTGTTTGACTTACAATGTTGAGTTATTTTATAAGTTATCTTTGTTTTATAGTACCACATTATAATTTAATTTGTGTAGTATGATTTATTGCTATTGAATTTTGCTTTAGGATTACTTTTAATGAAAAGTATGCCAGTTTATAAAGAGTATCATTAAACAGACTCCAGGAACGTAAGGATGCCATATTGATGTCAGCAACATTGTCATTAGGAACTCATAGCATAATCCCACTTCAGTCTCTCTATTATGGAAATCTATACAAAGACTACAATCACTAGTATCTTCAACAATAATTATGAAGATCAATGAAAAGAAAAATCAAAAAGAATCATATTCAAAGTCATGAAATAAGATTAATGTCGTAAGACATTAACATAGTGTTAATTAGTCTGAAATATAATTTGGATACACTTCTGTTCCAACCAATGATACCTTCTTCTTCTTCACACACCCACACATTTTGTTTGAAGAGACCTCAACATATTGTTGGGCAGATTGGGTTTAGGGTTCTTCATCTTTTCTTCTTTTTCAATTATTACTTCTGTAAATCTCCAAATTTGTTGATGCGTCCCTTCCCCCCCGCCCAGTCATGTTTGGCTTCAGTCCTGTTCTCTCTAATCATCCAGATCTGTTAACAGATAAAATGAGTTTTTAGGACTACGAATTAAACTGTATTTTCTATTATGGAAATATTGTGCTGATATCTGACAAGCTTATCCTAAAGTTAATAAATAGGAGCGGCAGATTATTTTTTTACTGATAAAATCTGGTAAGTCAGTCAAACAGAATTATAGTATTTATATTCCTAACAAACAATATGCTTTTTAACTAAACTTTGAATATACTGGTCATTTGAACCCTTTTTAAAAATATATCTGGCTACTCACTTTGAATGTAATTTTTCCTATGTATACTTTCTCACATTGGTTAATTTTACGCTATAAAATTGTGGATTTTGATAGATTTGTATTTTGATTTGATTTAAAATTCAATTTTCTCTTTAATTCCTAGATTGATACTAATTATTTATTTAAAATTTCTTCTATGGCTGCATTGCCAGGGACAAAAAGTAATAGGTTCAAGATCCATTTATTGATCTGTCTAGAGTGTGAAAAACCTGTGTCACTCCTCTATAGAAATCAAGAATATTATATATGGGACATTTGACATTGTCTCATAACAAGTATGTATGTATGTATGTATGTATGTATGTATGTATGTATGTATGTATATTTCCTGCCTTTATCATTTTATAAACAAGTCAAGGTGGTGAACATATCCAACATATCTTCCTCCTATTTTATTAAGGGACAATAATTAGAATGTATATATTATTATAAACCAGAGTTACTTTCCCTTTGCTAAAATCAGTTGTCTTCTGTTCCATTAACATCACAACATTGAAAACAAGGAAAAACAATCACTATATTGTGTCCAAGCTGCTGCAAATCCTAGAATAATTTTTAAAAATCTCTCTCTCTCTCCATGCGAAGAGAAATAAAATGATTTGCCTTGACTTCCCCTTTCTCCACATTTTTGTATATTGCAATATGTCCATTTGGCTGTATGCTAAAATAAATGAAATAATAAAATAAAAATTCAAACAGTTCTAGTGAAGTAGAACTGCAAAGCTGTCAAGTCACCTTTCCCCTTGATAGACCTGGCTAGGGCAGCTAAATCCGGGAAATATGAAGCAGTTGTTTCTGCAAATGAGGAAAAATGGATTGCCCTCAAGCTCAACTGAGCAGCAGTTTTTAAAAGAAAAAGCTAGTTTTATTGTGGCTTAAAATTACTGCATCTGAGCCAGAAATAAATTGGCCCAGTTTTCAAACACTGACAATATCGCCACATAGGTCAAAGCTGCTTTTGAACTGGTGTAGGTGTCATGTTGAAATGCACTAAAGCAATACATGATTCCATGATGATGCGTTATAAGCATTTGCTATTGTGAATTTCTCAGTTGGGTAAGTATTTTATAAGACCAACTTCTACCACATGTACAACCCCAAATATCTTGTTATCTGAGGCTAAAATAAGATGGAGCGCCCAGGTTTTAGCAAGTGGATGCCCACTAAAACAAGCATGTTTAACTCATGGCATACAGACAGCATATGGCCTCCAGCATCCAACCTTGGATATTCCACAATAGGCTGGGCCAATTTTTTTTGTCTAACCTTTGCACTGGGGATTTGAAAATGTAAGATAAAAGCACTCATGTAATTACAACTTATTAAATTATTATTAGAATCTATTATTAGAATCATAGTATCAGAGGGCTGTAAAAGACATTGGATATCTTCTAGCCCAAACCCTCTACCCAAAGCAGGAGTCCTTATGCCACAAATGGTTATCTAATCTTTTCTTGAAAAGTTCCAGTGATGGAATACCCACAACTGGAGGTGGCAAGCTGTTCCATTGATTGTTCTCTCAAGAATTCATCTTTTTCCCATGTTGAACCTCCCTCTAACATGCTTCCACCCATTTTCTTGCCTGCTTTCAGGTGCTATGGAGAACAAATCAACTACCTTTTCACTGTGACAGCCCTTCAGGTATTGGAAGATGGCTATCTTGTTTATCATTTTTATTAGTTAAAGATGACAACCTATAATGCAGTGTGAGAATGACTTGGAAGATAGGAGAAGAGATGCTGCCTGAGGAACCACCAGATAAAGAAGTCCAAAACTGAGTAATGAACAGTGAAAAAAGCTTAAAAGAGGATCCACCTTAACTTAGGTGGTATAAAGAGATGGCACATAATTTGTAATTTCAGACTTGCAAGATTTTGTTAAAGAGGCCTTAAAGTCAAATTGTTTACCTCATCATGTTTCCTGTGCGGTCTGCTTGGGAGGCTGACCTATCCCAAAAACTCAAGCTGATTTGACGTCCATTTGAAGATGGGACGTTTCAAGGAACAAAATACTAAACTAAAGAAGCCCTATTCCTCCAGAGTTGTGAAGAAATCTATGTGTATGCATGTAATTTATGGAACTTATAAAGCTGCTTAAAAAGACTCTTTTTAAGAAACATATTAAAGGACAGGACTTTGGCTCCAGCCCTCTGGTGAAATTATGACATCATAGGTAACGGTCTAATTTAGCCTCAAGCATGTCACAAAGGCAAAGTGCTGGCCCCTGACTGTTTTAGTAGCAGGAGTTTTCAAACTTTTTTAGGCGATTTAATCTGCTATTTAAGACAAATAAATAAAAATAAAATAAATAAATAAATAAAATCCTAGCTCCCCTGATCAAGAAGCAAAGCTCCAATGATGGAAAATTGGTAATATTTTTTTTAAAAAAACCACTGCTTATTATAGGTGCAAGATTAACATATTTAACATAGGGGAAAAAAGTAAAACTTAAATGTCACAATATCTGGGAGGTAAATGCTTTAACCAAAGAAAGCAATGTTCAATGATGTGATTCTTTTTCCTTGAATAAAGTTCAGTATGTTGAATCATTGATGTTACTTGTAAACAGAGATGATGTTCTACATGATCTCTGTTTAGCCTATCTCTGTGATTAGTTTTTTTTGTTGTTGCAGCTTTCAAAAGATACGTTGGTACAAATGGTGTAAGAATTTCAGTGCTTGGCTTCCATTTGGACGATCTTCTTTGAAAAACTCCGTTCAGACATTTTTGTGATAGAATGTTGTTTGTAAATAGGAATAAATCAAATTTAATTTTAATTTCTTAAAACTTGTGCCACAAAGAGAAACACGAGCAGCATGGAAATTGTATTCATTCTTTCTGATTTCTCCCTTTTCTGTACCATAGGCAATTGTAGTAGTTTGTAGTCAGTGATCCATAACAGGAAAAATATTCACACTGATTAAATGTAAAGTATGCCTCAGCTGAGGGGTATATACTTTGGATAGGTGTTGCTAGCACATTTTTTTATCTGTTGTGAATGCCTCACTAAAGCCACTTAAGCATTCATCTTCTTCCTGCCTTTGCAAACATGCTTCTTGTGTAAGTTAACTCCAGAAGAGTCCCACTACAAAGGGATTTGAGGCACTTCGGTACAACTGTGCACTGCAATCCTAATTTTCGTTACTAATTCCCCCATAATTCAATCAGTCTTACTTCTAAGTAGATAAATACAGGATGCTACCTTGGTGGTTAAGCAGGCCTCTTGGGGATGTGCACATGCTTACACACCCATATCGTGGGTGGGAATAGCAAGGGACCCACTGTAACCGCATTGTGCTGCTAGGCACAGGTAAAAAATATTGGAATTTGGGGAAAATAGTGAGCCATGTTTTGTGTGATGGCATATGACAAGGGAACAGTAGCTAGCTGCTTCCTTCTTGGAGGGTTTGCAAATATTGGTGATGTTGGCAGTAAGAGGGAAAAACAATGCCGAGTTGGGAGTAGAAGGTGGTTTGAGATCTTCCTCTCTTGCCATTTGTTCCACAGAATCTATCCAGGTCCTCACAGATTGATGATCCCACTCACTGGTATTTCCCGGGTTTCCCTCGGTTCAGACCAGTTCGCAAGAACTGGTAGTAAAACTGGTGGGAGGCTCCGCCCACCAACCCGGACATCATCATAGGTGATCTGCACATGCGCAGAAGCACACGTGCGCTCCCTATGCGAACCTGTAGTAAAGGTAAGTAGAATCCACCCTTGATCCCACTCTACAGTACCTGGTACAACTGTGTAGCAAAAGGACGCAATGGTGGAAACGTATCTACTGTTTGCTCTGCCTGGTGGTCAAGAAGGCACCCATGAAGCCACTGTGTTGCTGGTCTCACTGTAATCAACCTTGCTTAAAGATACCATGGAGGTGACTAGCCTCATTGTGATATGTAACAATGGCAGTGACTGTTGTCAGTTGTTAAAAGTGTATCTCGCTTGTAATAACTTACATACTCGCAGTGAAAGATCAGCATGACTTGGGTTGCTGCTTTTCATTTTTAGAAACGTCAAATTGTAGTGTGATATAAACCATGTGCCGTATATGATCAACAACTGATTTTTATCAAGCACCAATTAAGGAAGCAACTAAATAGCATTAAACAAGAATTTAATAAGTTATTTAAAATTAAAAAATATTGCTTAATAATTTACTCAAAAATCTGAGTGAAGATTTTGGTTTTTAGTAGGGCCTTCAATGAGATTTTTTAAAAAAACTTTAAAAGCTTGCTAATAACATCCTTTCATCAATCAAAAGCCCTGTCAGTAATATGGTGCTCTTGTCAATTTTCACCTTACCACCCAGCTACTATTTTGAAGGTTCTTATCCCGTTTCCTGCTCTAATATAGATCTTTGTCGGGCTGACTTGAAGGTGATGGAGCCCAGACCTTTTCCATCTGTCTGCATCTGGTGCCAGTTCGTCCAGAAGACTTTGGACTACTGCCCTTCATTACTTAAAGACGCTTTGGTACCTGCAGTTTCTCCAGCCCTTGGCCTCCAGCTTTTAACTGCCACCTACTCATAACTTCACACAGACAAAAGGCTGGTCTGGATCAGCATTCAGCACAGGCCTTGTTTTAAATCTTACTGTCTGATAAAAGCTGATAAAAAAAAAATTGATGTTAACTTCAACCGCTCAGATTCCAACTTTTAAATCAAAAGCCTTCCAAAAGAAAGTCTGTGATGTCAGAATAGCATTAGAACCTGCAAAAAAGCAGACAAAAGTTAAAACAATTAAGATGTAAGACATATTTGTTCAGGGGAATAAAGAGGAGAAAATATGAAGGAACAGAAGTTTCTTGATACCAAGACCATTATGAAGATGCAGTGGCTTACCTTTTGGGTCTTTTCTTGTGGTATAAACAAGAATAGCAGCCACATTTCTTCAAACAGAGAAATATTACTTTTCCTATGTGTTGTATTCAACATATTTATTTATTACATCAATGTATGATATTTGGAACAAAAATAACATATCCTTCTGACAAGTGCAATCTGTGTATCAATTGGATGCATCTATCCAGCTCATGTATTAATAGAAACAATAGAAAGTTCTCTCAGTAATATTTTTCCAGAGTTTGAAATTAGTTATAATAAAGTAGAAAAGAAGAAAAGGAAACATAGATTACTATTGCAATAGGTGGAAGAGGAAGGGTGGTTCAAGCTAAACCCTTAAAAGTAAAATTTCTATTTACTAAAAATATAACAAGAAATGCAACTAGCTAATAATTCAGCGGATTTTACTTTTCTGTATGATCTTTATGGTGCAGTTATTCATGAAATAGTATATCAATCCTGTGAATCTCCTATTATGTTAGTTTTTAATAAATATCTTTTAATAGATTTTATTGTTTTAAGTAAAGAGGGAAAATGAGCTTCTAAATTAAATCTTTCACAGAATGTATGTGGAAGGTTAAAAAAAGGAATAGATATTGAAAATGAAAATACGAATCACATTTGGTTCTAATATCACAATAATTTAGTATCTATCAAAATATTATTTTAGAACAGTATTGATCCATTATATTTATGGGAACAGTTTTAATTTAGTCTTCAGCTTTTACTATGCCGATAATTTTATCATACTGACAGTAATAATCCTTTTGCATTTCTGAATTAATATTCTTCTTAAATAGGAAATTGCAATAATATCAAGCTGATATGAGGAAAGATTTCACATATTGTTTCTATGAATTATGTATAATCTTTATATATCAGATTTCTCACCATTTTTCATCAGATTTCATTGCATTCTGCATAATTAACAGGAAAGAACAATTCTATTGGAAGGAAAATGTGTTTTTGCAATTCCTTATCTTTAAAATGTTTGCTATTTTTATATTGCTATTTTCCACCATTATACAGCTCAATAGAGTTGATTGAGTACTTTTAAGGTATGACTTGGAAATTGCAATCATTGCTATTTTTGAGGATTTTACAAATTCTGAACTGCCAATTTCTTTTATTTTAGGTTGCTACTGTAAATTACTGCTATCATCAACCCCTCCCTCCCACACACAACCTTGTACGGTAGGGTAGATATAAAAAAAGCCTTACCAGTGGATCACTTTGTGAGACTTGTTGTAAATTTGATGGAAATTGACTGGATTGTACAAAAAAAAAAATTCCCCCCCTTGCATTGGATTTTATCCACATTAAATACAAGCTGAATAGTGGGAGGGAGGAAATGACCCATTGCAAAATTCAGTTTGTTCCATGGTCAAGGGCATCTATTTCATTATAAATGTAGTTCTACCAAAACAAATATTATTTCTGAATCTTTCATTATCTTAGTCTCTGGAAATGGACTAAACCAGCATGTGTTGGTATTAGATGCTGCCGAGCCAGCTGTCGTGCCTGGCTGCACTGTCTCAGTGTCAGCAGTTCAAAGCTTGACTGAATGGGAGGAAACTTGATAGGGCAGGGGAACCCTTTTCCAGGGAGAGGGAGGGAAAACCATAGCTTTCTTTCTTATTCCCAGAGGTTTTTTTTTCTTTTAATGTTTTGGACTTTTTTTTTTAAAGAAACTTTGAATTGTGCTTTCATAAATGTTGCAATGCTGGCCTCCTAAATCAGTTGGGCTGAAGGTGATTTGCAAGCAAATTGCATTTTCCTGTTTTGCTTGTTTCTTTCTTGGATTTTGTGGTAGGAGTCACATCACACACAATGCCTATTTGAACCAAGCTGCTGTTGCTGTGTTCTATGGTGGAAACCTCAGAATATATATCAAGACTTACGACAGGACAGAGAAAACCCTCAGAGGCGGAGGACAGAAAATGGCTTTTAAACCGGCAAAGCAGAGGCACGACTGGACCAAATAATAGCTTTGCATGTTGTCTGGTCTACTTCTGAATTAATATAATATGAATATGAATATAATATAAATATTAATATAATACAATACAATACTATATAATATAATATAATATAATACAGACTATTTATAAGATGCAATGTAATATATAGTCTAATATGATGTACCACAACACAATTGTGTATGCATTTAGCTCATTCTAAAGATTACAAAAGTGTCTGAAATACTATTTTTTTTTTTGCAAGCTGCTCCTCAATTATGTTGGACTAAGTGTTTCAGTACGGCAAACGCTAAGTCATGCCAGATTAAAGATATTGCACACTTATTAAGACATCATAGAAAGGCACAAGCACTTTCAGCACATGGAAAGAATGCTAAAAGCACACATGAACAGCAAGTGGATTCTTCCTTTCTATGAAAAATCCCTAGAGGTTCTACTCTCACTACCCCCTTCATTAGTGGTCATGCCAAGTTGTAGCCTAGCCATCATTAGCAATCTCTGAAATCACAGCAAAGAAAAGCTGCTCTTCATCTTACTCAGGAACGGTAGTCTTTTTCACAGTACATATGTGAGATGAAGATAGTAGGCTTGTAATACTACCAGACAGCTAATTCCTGAGGCAGACGGTCTGAAGCACTGCAAATAAGGCAGCTAGGAGATTTCAACTTGGCTGTTCATTTTCAAATTCATTCTTAAACAGCAGGGGAAAAAAAAAGTAGTGAATGAGTTTCTCCTAAACACATTGCAGAAGACATGAATCTAAATTCTTGTGTGCTACAGTGCCCTCTGTTGGAACACATGCTGACAAAAGGATAAACGGCTTGGCCTACAATAGCAAAACAAATATTGAGATACCAGCTCGTGAAAATGTGTTAGTCAGCCAACAAAATCTTTATCTTCATGCAAATGAATTTTTATCATTCTTTTAAATGCTTCACCTCTAACCCTCACTAAGACTTTTTAGTGATCGCTTAACTAAATGTGAATTTTCTGAGTTATTTCTTTTAAGTTTTTCTGATTTTTCTTCTACTGGGCAATTTTTTTTCACAGAACAGCTCATCCTATAAATAGGGCAATGTGTACAAGACACAGAGCCAAGATTATGCGCTCAAATTTTTGTAACTGGATGAGGTACTGATTATGTCCAAATTAATTCAGTGGAAAGGAATGAACTTGGCTAGGTCTTTTAGTATCAGAAGAAGGAAAAAGAGGTCACATTAGATTGAGTTCTTCAAATCCTGACACAGAAGGCATTTCAACCAAGAGAGGTTCTAAATATTCCACAGGATTCCCATTTATAGAACTCTCTTGAGATACCTCAAAGACAAGGCAAACCACAGGGAAATTCAGGGCAAGGGTTTTTTTGCCTGACAGATAAAACAAGGGTCTGGACTGTAACATGGCTGATAAACCTGGTTTCAAATCATCTGCAGTTTGGTTTTGTTCTTCCCCAAACAGCAATATTTATATTTTCTGGTTTCTTACCATACTGTTTAAGGAAAACGCAAGATACATAGGAGCACAAAAGAGAAAAGAAAAACCTTTTAAAAGAAGCATGACCTACTCATTTTTTGAGAAGAGGAAAGAAATATTGCAATTGAAAAATTTGCTCCCCCACATCACTGCCCTTAAAAAAGAAAAAAGAAAGCTTACAGAAGTCGGCATCTGTGATTCTCTTTGGCACATGTTCACACATTAAGACTCTCCCACTCCACCCCCAAGAAAGAATACACTCTCTATGTACATATTATAAGGTTATATTTTTATCTTGGGCTTTTGGTGACACACACAAACCACTTGAGTCTTGCTTTCATGGTTTATATTGCCACCAGAAACTCTTGATAAAATACACCCTTATATTGTACAATAGGGTATAGTTTATTTTCTCAGGATATTATATACAGTATTTTATTTATACATACAGACAATGTGTACATGCATAACGGGTTTTAGTAAAATAATTCTAACATCTGAATAACACTACATTAATGTAATAACACCACACAATAATTTTTGTTAGCAGCACGCTTTCCCTCAAGAATGTAATAAAAACATAAAAATCGGTATTTTCATGTTATGATTTATGAATCCCATACAGCAGTGAAAATTTCAGTTTCTTGTGGTTTGTAATATTTTACTCTCACAGAGTTCTTTTTAAAAATAACTAGAAATTTTAGCTTCAATATCCTTTGGCTGAATGTATTTTTTTCTGGTTGGCTTTATGTTTTCTGTAATGTGTAGCTTTTGATTCTTCTCATATTGTATGACACATTTCCACATAGGAAAGGGGAATCAAGCAAATGCTAAGCAAAAGACATCAGGACTACAGTGAGACAGAAATATATTTCTAAATGGCAGCCAAAGGTAGCTGTTATCTTTAACTAGGTTGCATAATTGTATTAAAACCATGCGGTTAAACTTCTCATCAAAATTTATTTTTCTGCCTACACCAAGCCTTGCTAAGGGAGACTAAGTATTTTTATTTGCATCTCCTAAAGCATCTAAAAAGAAAAAAAAACCTCCTGTGAATAGGCAATTCAATAGCCGTTTCCTTTTGAATGGCTCTTCGGGTGTGTTTCATTAATAACTGTTTACGTAAAACATCATTTCAACAGTTCAAACATCAAAGAAAACAGGGGAATCTTGGGCAGCGTGCCTGGCAGAGGTACAAGCTTTTCAATCTGGACAAATACAAATCCAGGCAGGAACAGTGGGAGAGGGAGGTGTCTGTGTGTGCCTGTGTGTGTGTGTTTGTGTGTAAGCTCCTGCCTTTAATTTTGTTCTCCGAATGCACGCAAAGGCAGTAGATTCCCGGTTGTCCCCTCTGCAAGCCAGATGCTTCCTTAGAGGGGCAGTTCCATCGAACATTTGCCATGTCCCTCCCACTCCCTTATCCTTGCTTTAATGGACATTAAAAATAGAACAAAACAGCACCAGAGATGGGAACAAAATACATGCACAACAGGCTCAGTCCGCTGTACTCATTCTGCTGCAAAATGTAAAAACAAGAAAGGGCATACAAGCTGTATCCCCTAGGACACATTCAGCTTTTTTAATATAGTAGTGCCACCACACATTTCGCTTCGGATGTTGTATTATATTTATATGTCACTCAAATATTTACCGTTTCCCTGAATTCTACTGTGTGTTTGGAAAGCTTGTTATAAGCGAAGTATCTTTGGTGATGTGCTGGTTTCACTCTGTAACAGCTGTACCTGAACTGCATCAATATGTTAACTTTTCTTTCTGAAGCTTCTCATGTGACAAAAGCCACTCTTTCAGATGACTTCCTCCCGTGTAGTTGCCAGGCTGTCCACTGCTGCAAATCACTCGGTGGCACGGTATTATAATAGGGACCTTTGAAGGAAAACATCAAGACACAGAAAATAAGGCTTCTGTAAAAATCCTTTCTCCCACCCCATTTTTTACCCTTAGAAATGACATTCATGTGGTCAATGTTCCTGTCCCTTTCTTAACACCATCCTTATCCTGCAGACAGAGTTTGCATGTGTAT
>JANHZT010002457.1:68660-80938 GCA_032468215.1 Stegonotus admiraltiensis
CTCCAAGACAATTTTCAGATTTCACGGGAAAAATTATAATGTGCTCTAAGTTATTGTGACCTGACACCCCAAATTGATCACCCCAATGGGATTTTACAGAATCTAATTTTTCCTTAATTGATGAAGGATACTGAATCAGAGCTACGTGTCCTCTTTGTCACTGTGAGGGTTAAAGATATGTTGGCCTTGGCTTTATAGTTTTATAACATCATATTTAAAAAACATTTACTGTTTTACACGCTGTACTTCAGTCATTAGTGTTCTTAAATTCATTAATATCTCCCAAGAAGAAGAGCTCTGTGATCTTGCACTGAATATTGTATATGATTCCCCGTATCATGAGAATGTAGAGACCAGAATTGTAGAGACCTGACCAGATTCTGCACAGATTGTATTGTAATTTTGACATGGCTGATGTTTGTCTTTATATTTTTTTGATGTTAAAAAAAAACTGCCAGATCTGTGACTGCTATGTTGTGTATGTGTGGATGATAGATAATATGGAACTGTGTAACTTTTTAAAAAATGCAATACTTTGCAACTATTTACCATTACCATCAAAAATAATGATTAGCACTCTTATTTAAGTCCTCTTCCAGCTATAAAGTATGTATGTCTGCTTTCAGTTTAAATTCTAGATCAGAGAGAAATGGAAAGAAAAAATACCTCTTGGAACTCCACTTGACCTCTAAAAGGTCACTAAGTATTACAATCTGTCCTTTTTTTGAAATTAATGTCTTTCAAATAAAAATACATTTAATGCAAGAGGTTTACCTGAACACTGAAATATCAGGTAAAAAAAAAATAAGGGGCTCAGTGATCCAAACATTCTGCATTACATGTTGTAAGTACTCCCTAGATTATTTTTTTTAGTGAAAGTAACAATTTAATCTCAGGCAGATATAACTTTATTTATTTTCACCCCATTCTAGGGATGTATAGTTTTTAGTTAATTGGTAAATGGATATCTTTGGGGGGCAGGGTGTGTGTGTCAAAGTACAAGATTACAAAATAATCAGGGTTATACATGAAGATAGCTTCAGGATTTTCTATTTGGGGAATGGGATGAAGCGGGGGGTAGGCCAAACAAATGTAGGTTATACCAGGACATGCTACGGATTGCGCACATTATCTTCTTAAGTTGATCACAATATGTTATTTCAGCAGCACAATCAGAAAGATACTGAGAAGTGCCAAAGGGCTTACATTGCCTATTCCTCTTTTAAGTTCTAAAATGGCTAAGAGTTTCAACAGGGTTGTGCTCCCCCATGTCTCTCTCTTGGAAGAGATCATCCATCATGGTGATCAAATGCCAAATCAATGTATAAAGCCAGACCAAAAAGATCAAATTAATGGGGTATCTGGGAAAAGCAGGGGTGAAATGCTCCCGGTTCGGACTGGCTCGGGCGAGTAGGTAGCGATGATGGCCACAATCCGTGCAGGCTGCTGGCGGGCCACAACAGGTACAGGAGTGGCTCACTCTCCTTCTTGAATGAGCCGCTCTGGTCCACGTGCCAGCTGTGCAAGTGCACACCCAACCTGCCACTGAATAAAATGAGCCTGTATCCCACTTTAAGGATTATTAACCATAATGGATATGTGTAATATTGAAAGGGGGGGGGACTCATTCAAGAAGAGTCTGCTAGTGAACAATCAGATAATGTAACATTTCAAAAGGAAAATAAATTAACATCTGTCTGGAATTAGGAGCTACATGATGAATATTTTGCCCTGAAAAGGGGTATATTTATTAGATTTATATCTTGCTCAAGGCTGTGTGCATAGTGTTCCTTTCTCCTATCTTTCTCCAAAACTACATTTTTCAGTGGGTTGGGCTAAGAGAATGAATAGCCCCAAATCACCCAGTGACAGAAAATGGACTTCAGTGTGGATTTCTTTGGTGCTACTTCAACATCTTAATGTACCATGCTTGCCTTTGTTAGTTTCATCACTCTATCCCCATGCAAAAATAACTAAAATTTCTGCCTAGCCAGAGAACAACCTGTTCTATTTTTTTTCTTCTGTAAATGTTCTACTATCTGCTAAAATGTCACTGTAATACATAAGATCCCTTTCCATAATCCCCAGCTCTGCATTGTTTTTTATTCTTAAATATTTATATATGAAAAGCTCAGAGAGGATCAAATGTCAAGGAGGCTGTAATTTGAAGTATTTCTAGCCTGGCTTTTAACAACTGCATATAGGAACAATTTAGTAAATAAAGGTAAAGCAATCCCATTAATTTTAGTCAATTTGCTCCTTCGCATATATGGTTATGACTGCAACTATAAAGGGGGTTTTATCAAGAAAATAGCAACAACAAATTGACAATAGATTCATCAATTTTGCTTCATTTATATTTTGATATAGCTGTAGCCAAGGAAAGCTTTGTCAATTTTACAGAAAAATACCAGTCAAAATAGATGGGGATGCAGTTTCTAACATACATCAACATTTATTATTCAAAGCAACTGAAGACTAAATCCACATCTGAATATAAGTGCAAATTAAATATGTATTTTGGAGTAATAGAATGCAAAAAGAGGATCTAAATGCAATGATATTCGCCAACACGTATGTAAAACAAAAGCTAGTACAGTATATTAACATCGCTCATTTTATAGAGTAAAAATTATTTCCCATAATGAGATGAACAAACTGCAACAAAAACAAATCACATAGCCATTCCCACATTAGTTATTAAAATCATCACTGCAAAACTGGAAAGTTTAAGAGCTGCATGAAGTCAACCAGCACAAAAGCGATGTAAGAAATGAAGCAGGAGGACTCTGGCTAGCTCTAGTGAAAATTCCCACAGTATTTCTGATAAATATGTGAGGGATCTACATTCTAATAATTCAGCCAATAATATTAATTATATAATTTCACTATGTGAATTTTTGTGTGTGTGTAAAGGTACAAGACAAATCAATTGGTGTTCTCCTCAAACATCCTTCCAGAGTTCAAAATGAGGAAACAAAACACATGTGTGCAGAGTTTAAGCTAAAATTCAATTAAACCTATTTTTAGTTTAAGTCACTAATATCAATAAGTATTAATCTGGTTAAATATTTTTTCTTCATTCTTCGTCCCCCTCAGTTATTTCAAGGAGCTTAAGGAACATGCTGCTAGTCACTGGAGGTGACTCTCCCTGATGCCCTCTGTCAGAAAAAGCAAAATCCCTACTTCTCTTGTGTTTAACAATAGAAACAAATAGCACCTTTTAGAAATATGGAACTTGAAACTCTATTTTATTGCATGCAGTTTCTTTCAGATGATAATTAAACTATCGTCATTAAAGTCCGAAAGGTGCTTTTTTTCAAGAGGCAACTGGACTTTCTTGTTTTTCTTTGAAGACGTTTCGCTTCTCATCCAAGAACCTTCTTCAGCTCTAGCGTCATTAAATGAAGATCTGATGACTGGGTCATGTAACTGAATCCCACCAAAGCATTCTTAGCATACATTTTTCTCAAACTCAGCCATTTTACGTTGTGTGGACTGGGGAGCACCGGGAGTTGAAAGCCATATGTTTTTAAAGTTGCTGTGATTGAGAAACACTCTTGTGTTTTAGAAGTTTCAGCAAGCAGATTAGCAGACCAGTACAGACTTCCACTGTATTTGATTTTGATATCAATAAAATAAAATCATAACTTTTTGCAGATTTTAAGCTCTAACGTGTTACCCAAAAGACAAGTACAGACTTTATAAAAAAACAACAGAAGTGCACATCATATAATAAGTGCCAAATATTACACTACAACACATACATACCTTGTTCTAGGAGATAATGGTGAAAAGGAGGTATTGGAAGTTTCAGCATTAACTGGGGCTCAGTGAAATAAGCTTGAAGCCAGGCTATACATTGTTTCAGTGGTTCCTTCATTTCCTCTGTGACTTCACATACTTCACATGATATTGAGGCCTCCACTCTGTTGAAAGAGTATCACAGAAACATTCATTTCAAAACTGCAGAGTTTCACTATAACCAAGTTGCTTAAACACAGTACAGCAAAGAAAGGCCATTATGTAAAAGAAACTTCAGGCAGGCCAAAAATCAAAATACAAAAGAGAAGGGGTGAGGTACAGAGAAAATAAATAAGAAAAGAAAGAAAAGAAATTTGGAATAAAGCACTTCAGTTTCCAACTCTGGTGAATAGGTCACACATATCTCCTTTACGTATAGTGTTATTTAAGCCTGGGGAGATAAAATATCTCCTTATAATATTTTCAAAGTCAGCGAATGTCTCGGTATATAGTTTAGAAAAAGGGAACACATTTTTTTATATTTAGGCAGGAGTAAATACCTGAAGAGCAACAGCTAGATACGATTTCCTAAGTGGCACCCACCAACATGTATGATGCATGCCAGATTAGAAAAAGATGAATAAAACTATTATCCAAACTATTGGGGAAAGCAAATTTTGCTTGAATGAAGCTTGAAGTAAGGAATACCACCAAAAAAAAAAAAACCTAGACAAAAGGACAAGGAAATTATTCTGTGCATTGCCAAGAAGTAGTATAGAAGTATAATAAAGTTATCATTTTCTCTGATAAGTCTACTTCTCTTTTTGGTTTTTGCTCTCTGTAGCATACAAATGAAAATATATTTATTTATGCAAGGGATATGTCAATAGTTGAAGAAAATGTCAAGCAAAGTGGATTGATGTAAATCTCATAGAAAAAAAATGGATTTAAATCCTGGATTCAAATCTTGTTCTCCACTTTGAAATTTGTAGATTTGCAGCAGAAAAAAAAGAGAAAAGGGGAACTTTTGAGAAAGGAAATCAGTTGAAATTGCTATCCATTTGCCCAGTTACCTTAACTTCATAAGCATCTTCGCCAATTGATTTTAAAGATCTTTCTCTTGGTAAAAGTGAGCTCTGAAAACAATATTGTGTGCAAACCTTTCAATTTTATCGTATAGTGTACAGATTTTTACTTAATTATTTGAACCGATCCTTCTTTTTAAATCCCAGATATTGTATTATCTAATTGTACTTTTTATTGGGAATTTGCATCCATAGAATTGCTTGGGTTTAATATTCCACTTCTCTAGAAAATACAAACATCTCTTCTTTTCAGGCCACCAGCACTTAATTAAAATTAAGCCTGCAATCTTATCCATTTCTTCATTTGAAAAGGGAATCAGCAGAATTTCTATACTGTAGTTGTAATATTAGCCTTAAAATGAATATTTTAAATTTAAACTTAATATCTCAACTCCCTATTTTTCCTCATACATGTTTTTATAATAGTTCTCCACCCCAATAATTTTTTAGGTTTGGATACTTATTGGGTTTTTTTGGTGTTTTGTTTTTTTGTAAAAGTTATGTATTATTTTTAATTAAGAGGAATAATGTGATATAGTAAAACCCTTTAAACATTTTGATTAAATGAAAAATAGTTGGTTACATCTACTTTTCTGTACCCAATGTCCAGCCTTAGTCTGGACTTAAAATGCTGGTGCCTATAAGTTCAAATCATTATCAAACAGCAGTAGGTTGCTCAAAAATTCTTGGGACTTTCCCCAGTCGGCAGAGAATTCAAATAATGACTTCTTGTCTTGTACTGAAATCTAAAAACCTGCTGATTTTCTCTTTACCCAGAGAGCATACAAGACCTTAACCAAGTAGGAAAAGGTAATTTTCACATGCCAATCATAGAAACTGCTGCTACAGCAAAGTATGCAAAGAGACAATTTTGAGCAGACATGTTTTTAACACAACACTGGCAAGGGAGATGCTCCATTTTGGATTTTAGAAAATTGTATAATCACACTATTATCCTTTGTTAAAGTAGCTAGATGATCCTTGCTTCTTGTAGAAGGGAACAAAGATACTTGAAGAATGTGTACAAATGATATTGATTTCATAATCCACATTCATAAATGTGTGTGTGTGTTTTACTTGGTTTTCATATAAATATTTCATTTATGTGCTTTAAAAATGTTATTAAATAAAATTGTATTCTTATTACTCTTGCATGTTTTTTATTGGTTGCAAATGATTATCTTTATTTTTTTAATAATGAATGTTTATCTCGCATTTGTTTATTGCAAAAGTTATGTTTTCTGACAAAAAAATACAAACTACAGAAAAAAACAATTGAAACCAAAATTAAAATTATATATAATCATTAACTAATTAACAATTAAAATATTGGAAAAAGACTTGCATTTTCATCCTGTTCCTAAATCCAGTGACAACGGAAGTCAAACATATCTCATTAGGAAGTACATTCCATAGCCTAGGAATCAATTAGAATAATTATCCCTACCATCTTTATATAAGGAAAGTCACAATGAAATAAGTTATGATATATATAAATGTTAATTATAGCGGATCAATACTGATGAACTGTGGTGCTTGGGTTCATGCATTTATTTTTTTGAGCAGGATGGTATTTTGCCATAAAATACTATTATTCAAACATTTGGTGCTCTTTCTGAAAAGCTTCACAATATGACAGTTGTTATCATTTTGGAAGGCAAATTATAGAATCTTCAACCATACTAGTACGATTATAATCGATTCCTAAGAACTAATCTACAAATGACTTTGAAATCTTCCTAAGAATAGTCAGCTATCTTGATTTTCTGAAGGCAGAATCCTCTCCAGATATTTAAGTCCAAGATATTTATATTAACGTTAGAAACAAATTTAGAGAAATATAAAGAGGTCAACTTTATATTATGTGACATACTTCTTTCTGGAGCTACATAGCCCAGAACATTGGGAAGGTGCTTAGAGAATGAGATCTTATTAGATGGAAGGCTTACAAAGCTCTAACTAGATCTAAAGAAAAGCAAATTCCTAAGAGCCCCAACTCCAAGGAAGTGTTTCATTTTGTACTTGGCACTTAGCCCTATATAAGCAAATAAATAAATCTGAAGTATTACTTAACCATAAAATTAACACACTGTGCTTTTACAATTTCAACATTTCGTAATCTACTTGGTGTCAGCAACCGAATCCATGAAGTAAATATTACACATTCTTGTTACCTTTAAATGCACACAAATTAAATTTTTCAGGTGAATTTGAATAATCTTGATTATTGGACTTTTTATCACTCTCCAATCATATTTTCAGAGCAGTTTACAAAAAGAAGACAATAAATTAAAATAAGTATTTAAATACTTAAAAATGACATGAAAATATTTTCTACACACACACACACCATTTCAAAGGGTATAGAAGAAAGGGGAAAAACACATAAAACACCTATTATTAACATTCTATGTAGATTTTTTAAAGTAGTTATTTCAACACCTTAATGCCATTTAAATAGTATTCTTTGATAGATGAAGGCAAAACTACCACCAAAATTGCAGATGAATTGTCTATTCCCTGATGATTCTAAAACAATTACAGGATGCACAGCAATCTAGTTAAATTTTATTCAAAAGCTTACTACACTTGTGTTTTCTCTTATTTTTCTATCAATGAAACCCAGGAGGCTTAAGCACAATTCATTATGTATGAGACCCAACTTACAGTGCTTGACTGTTGATTAATAGGAAAGTTTGCAGTATGTACATTTGCAACATTAGATGCATACAATATGCTAACTTATTCTTCCAGTGAAGCTAATTATTTACAAAAATGACTACTTGAGACTACAATTTATTAAATGCATGCATCCAGTCTCAATTTGGCCCCAAAAGACAATCTGGAATAAAGATCTTTTACTTGATGTGACAACTTCTGGGAAGAATGTTATTAATATTCTAAATGTAGCGAATAAAGCGTTCAGATAGCCTTATGTCTATGTTGTGTTTGCTCTTCACAGTAAAATCACTGAATAAGAACAGTTTTTCAGAAAGTTTAATAAGAGGCACATGGGGGTTGGCCTAATTTTAAATTAATTTTGTTAAAAAAAAGATACAAAGAATAAAGATTTTTGAAAATAAAAAATTTAATACATATTTTTAAGAGTTTAGAAACTGAAACATATGAAACATGTTTAAAATATAATTTTTACACATATTTTAATTTTTTTTACTGTAATATTAATTTAAAGATATACTGAAGGATCTTTAAAGTATTCACTATATGTCTTAATGTATAATTATTTTCAATGGGCAACCAAGCTAGTTAAATAGTAAAGGCCAGTTCATGATTTATGTACCTACTGCCAAAATAGTTTTTGACAATAAATGATATTATTATTGAGAATGACTGAGTTTTGATTGTAGAGCAAAGAAATACATTTAATATATAAATGAAAAATAACTAGCAGAAAATCACTATCAAACATACATATAAACAACATACAAAGTTTGGTATCTATTAGACCATCTTTCTGACTGGAAATTTTGAAATATTTATTACATCTAATATTACAAATATGAATCATAATGGAAATTAAGGATTCCAAGTATATTCACATTGTAATGGTTTTAGGTTGCAGCACTGAGTTGTGTCAAAACGGATGTAATAAAAGGCTTTTAAAATGTAGGGGAAATGTTTATCCAAGATATTTATATTAACGTTAGAAACAAATTTAGAGAAATATAAAGAGGTCAACTTTATATTATGTGGCATACTTCTTTCTGGAGCTTTTCAGTTAGCGCATAGCATCCAGAATGTAATTGTCTCCATATCCTATGTGGTTGAAATGTAGGAAGTGATTTTCTAAAGCAGAATCTGATCACTACCACCACAGAATGGGCTAAACGATGAACTTTTACAGTCAGATTTAACATGACTTTTCCTCTAAATAGTTCTTGACCTACCACTGTTCATTTAACAACAGTTTGAAGTTACGATTGGCTTCAGAAAAAAATGTCCTAAAAGTGATCAGTCTTTTTAGTTACAATCATTATGCTATTCCCACATAAATGTGATCATAATTTGGGCACTTGGCAATCAGTCTGCATTTATGATGACTGTGTCGGCAGTCATCCAGTTGTGATTTGCAACCTTCCCAGCTAACTTCTGACAAGTAAAGTCAATTGGGAAGCCAGATTTGCTTCACAACTACTTGAGTCACTCATTAACCATGTGATTTTCTTAACAACTGATTTGTTTAATGATTGATTTGCCTAATGATCATAGTAAAAATAGTCATAAAATCAGGTCCAATCATGTGATGACTCGGTTTACGACTACACTGCCTTACAACAAAAATTCTGGTACCAATTGTAGCCATAAGTTGAGGAAACATCCAGAAGTCAACTGCTGGTGAACTGCTCAGGCTTTGTCTCTGTACTCTACAAAGGTTCTAAATCTTGCCAATGAAATCTTACAAATGAACTATCAGTCTGAAAGACAAAGGCCACTCTTTTGAAGACAGCAAAGTCCACATTTTGGACAGAGAGGGCCACTGGTTTGAAAGAGGGGTCGAAGAGGTCAGCTATGTCAAAATTAAACAGCCCTCTTTCAACAGAGGGGGAGGGATACGGCATCATCTATCTCCAGTCTACAACACAGTCCTTTCAACAGTTCCAAGAAGGCTCCACACCCATTTGCACTACTGAGGTGACCATGATGACACAGGTAGTCTTAGTGACTCACTAAAAGAATGCAAATGACCAGCTGTCTTCCATTCCCCACCATCCAGTCAGAGCTGAAGAAACTTCTAATAATATAATATAATATAATATAATATAATATAATATAATATAATATAATATAATATAATATAATATAATATAATATAATACAATACAATACAATACAATACAATACAATACAATACAATACAATACAATATCATAACAATATAATAACAATATAATGCAATGCAATGCAATGCAATGCAATACAATATCAGGGTTGGAAGGGACCTTGGAGGTCTTCTAGTCCAACCCCTGCTTGGGCAGGAAACCCTACACTACTTCAAACAAATGGTTACTTCCAGTGTTGGAGCATTTATCTCTCTCTCTCTCTCTCTCTCTCTCTCTCTCTCCCTACCTATTTAGTCAAGCATATATAAGATTACAAATAAAAGTATAACATGATTGTGAATACATGAAATATATAGACAATATTATGACTACGTGAGATGGTTACAAATAAAAGGGGACATTAAGACAGGGACGGTAGGTACATTGGTGCGCTTATGCACGCCCCTTACAGACGTCTTAGGAATGGAGTGAGGTCAACAGTAGACAGTCTAAGGTTAAAGTTTTTGGGGTTTGGGGAAGAAATCACAGTCAGGTAGTGCATTCCAGGCATTGACCACTCTGTTGCTGAAGTCGTATTTTCTGCAATCAAGTTTGGAGCGGTTTATCTTAAGTTTGTATCTTTTGTGTGCTTATGTATTGTTGTGGTTGAAGCTGAAGTAGTCATTCACAGTTTCTGGAGGCAAGTTGTTTCACTGATTAATTGTTCTGCCAGGAAATTTCGCCTCAGTTCTAAGTTGCTTCTCTCTTTGATTAGCTTCCACCCGTTGCTTCTTGTACTACCCTCAGGTGCTTTGGAGAATAGCTTTGCTCCCTCTTGTTTGTGGCAGCCCCTCAGATATTGGAACACTGTTATCATGTCTCCCCTAGTCCTTATTTTCATTAAACTAGACATACCCACTTCCTGCAACTGTTCCTCATATGTTTTAGCCTCCAGTCCCCTAATTATTTTTGCTGCTCTTCTCTGCACTCTTTCTAGAGTCTCCACATCCTTTTTACATCGTGGCGACCAAAACTGAATGCAGTATTCCAAGTGTGGCCTTACCAAAGCATTATAAAGTGGTATGAACACTTCACGTGATGTTGATTCTATCCCTGTTTATGCAGCCTAGAACTGTGTTGGCTTTTTTGGCAGCTGCTGCACACTGCTGGCTCATATTTAAATTGTTGTCCACTATGACTCCAAGATCCCTCTCACAGTTACTACTGTTGAGCAAGGTAATACATATACTGTACCTGTGCATGAGAAGCGAGATGTCTTAAAAAAAACCCAGAAAGTCCAGTTGTCTCTTGAAAAAAAGCACCTTTGGGACAACTATGACCTGTAGGACTGAGAATCTCCATAGACATATCAGCCTGAAAGATACTGCCCATACTGAAGTATTTGTCTGACTATAGATCTTGCTTGGTCAATGTCAGATTCAAAGAGAATTAAATCAATGCGTGGAGAAAAAGCTTAAATAATATTTTCTAGTTATTTAAAACTTTTTTTCCCCATGGTGGAGCAAATGATTCAGTTAGATATCCAAATGAGTTAACAATTTTGTTTGTACATAATTTAAGCTAAAGACAAGTTTGCCCTCAGTCATGCTTGAAGAACTCAACCTAGATTCAAAACTAAGCACTTCCATGCCAAATGTTTGACAAAAGCAAAATATGGTGCAAAAAAGTATTGAAAGAAAAATAAGTACTAAGGAGTTTTAGTAGAATTCCATAAAATGCTGGGATACTAAATTTGCTGTGCACATTTAATAGCAGCAGGAACAAATTTGCTACTTTTAATAAAAAAAGAAATTACGATTTCCCTTAGATTCGTGATTGGCTTTAGACACAACACACTTACTTTGACTTTTCCATTTTATAGATTTATAAAAATAAAGGCCTCAGTCCTTTAAGGAGAAAGCTTGTTCAATTGAAACCAATTACTCTGTGACTGTTTGGAAAAGATCAAAACTTTAGATTTCTCTTCATTTATGGTAATGAATTATTTTTTGCAATTAGTTGGCAAAACTGTTCAGAACCTGTTATAAATCAAGCCTGATTGGAGAAAAAGTACATTATTGGCACACAATAAATAAAGATATTATACTTTACATTTTTGGTGAATACACATTGTTAAATTAGAGACTAAATTGTAACGGTGGAAGTGCACATTAAATAAATGCATTTGCTGCAGGCCACCTGAGCTGAGATCTTAAGATGAGGTTCAACTGTCAGAAATTCCCAATTTATTCCATACAGATACATATGACACTAAATTTAAAGAACCTTATTGTCAATTGACACCAACTTGATGGGATGTAATTAATCAATCAATGCAGGGAATATTTTACCTATTTTAGAATGCCAATATTTTCTCTTTTTTAAAATTATGTTTTTATTTTATTTTTATATATACATCAACATCAATACGTGAACAGTGTGGCATCTGAGTATCATTCATTTTAATACAAATAACAATACTGATATCAATAATATTTGTTATGTTGGTTAGGATAATATATATTCCTAAAATTAATACTCATATTTGCATTAAGATATAGTCCTTCATTATGCTATTCAGTATTTCAATATACCATTCTAATGCCAATTACAATATTATTTAAGCATGCATAATAATACCATCTTTCAACCTCTAATCTTTCCATTT
>JANHZT010002457.1:89470-101970 GCA_032468215.1 Stegonotus admiraltiensis
ATGGCAGTGGAATTCCCCACCATCCAGTCAGAGCTAAAGAAGCTTCTTGGATGAGAAGTGAAGCATCTTTCAAGAAAAATCAGAAAGTCCTGTTGCCTCTTGAAAAAGCACCTTTGGGACAACCATGACCTGGATGACTGAGAATCTCCACAGACATACTAGTTGTTAGCAAATAATGTAGATGACCCAGAGATTTCCAAATCCTTTGATTGTCATCCCCCTCTTCCCGTTTTGCAATAAAGCAGGGGTGAAATGCTCCCGGTTTGTACCGGCTCGGGCGAGTAGGTAGCGGAGATTGAGGCTAGTTCGCCAAACCGGGAACAATGGCTGGCTGGCCATGCCCCCGAACCGGTCCATGGCCTGCAGTCCTGGCATGCTTGCCTGCCTTCCATGCTGCCTTCCTGGTGTTCCGGTGGCCAACTTGTGAAGGCAAGCAAGCAGAAGCCCATGTGGAAGACAGGCAAGCATGGCAGGGCTGCGGGGAAGGAGTCACAGCCCAAGGACAGCTGGATCAATTTGCTGCTCAATCAGTCTCTCAATTTGCAAAGAATCGCGATTGTTAAAAAGACCAGTAAGCCTAAATATCAACAAAAGAGACCGAGGCTCTCTCTGTGTGTGTGTGTGTGTGTGTGTGTGTGTTAAGCACAAAGCATTACAATGCGCTGGGCTACTCCCGACACCTTCCTTCCCAGGCACAGCAAAGAACCGGGAAGTCTGCGTGGGTGTGTCCGAAAGAGGGGAAAAAAAGCCCACTGCATGGCAGATACAAATATCTCGGTGACCAGGATCCTTCCCACCCCACCCCAGGCACGCACATGACCCCCCCTATTCCCCCCTCCCTTTTTACAGCAGTATTCAGGTTACATTATGAAAGGAAAGGCAATTTCGACAAAGGTTTTCCTGCCTGTGGAAAAGTGAATTGACCAAGCTGGCGGGGCTTGGCTGCATTACACACACACACACACACACACACACACCCCAACTTAAAATGAAAGGAGGCATCTGCTTTGGACAGTCTGGGTCCAACCTTTGCAAATATTACAAGTGGTTCTCAAAGCATGAAGGCAGCAATCGGTGTGCGGTGCTTCGCTGAAGCCCCTTTATCTTCTGGTTGAGAGCGAGCCCCCCCTTAGGGTCTGTGGTAGCCATGAAATGCAAACTTTCTAAAAGGGTCCATGTGTGTGTAAGGTTTAGGCAAGTGGGGAACAATAGCCGGCTGCCCCCTTTTGTGCTCCGACATCCGTTCAAAGAACGGCTTTCAAATGTTTGTGTGTGTATGTGTGTGTGTGTGAATTGCTGTGATTATGCTTTGATTTTCTTTTTTTCCCCCAATCAGGCTTTACAGCTATGCATCTCTATTGATGTGCGGGAGTGGGGGAAAAAAAGAGACGGCTGGGCGTGTTTGGCTGCAGGAGGTGGCCTGGGTGGAAGGTGGCTTTTTCTGCAGCATCCCCCTCACCTTTTTGGATCACCCTGCAAGGGGGAGGCTCTGCCTTTGCAGAAACGGGATGGGCAGTTTGTATGGAGGATTGGTGGGGGGGATGTGCAGCCCTCTGGGATGAAGAGCAGGGCAAGAGAAGGCACTGACGTTCACCTGGGCAGTCAAGCCACAGGGAAACTCAAAGCGGTGGGGGCTTCAGAAAGGGAGAATGTGCTTTTGTGCAGCTCCTGGGTTCTGTGACATTCTGTGAAAGACAGAATGTGCTTCTGTGTCAGAATGTGGAGCTCCTGGCTCTAACAGTGAGTGACGTGAGTGACATCAAACTGGCCGCGCCCACCCAGTCACATGACCACCAAGCCATGCCTACAGAACTGGTAGCAAAAGAATTTAGATTTCACCCCTTCAATAAAGGTTTTTATTTCTACAACTCTTATATTTATTACTGTGAGCATTTGTTGTCTTTTAACTTAAGGATAGATATTATAATTCCAAACATACAGTAAACATACACAAACTAGTTATCTCAAGACTGAATTTAGACATTTTGTATAATACACATTGGATACAAATTATGTAATTGGAAGTCTACAAAGAAACACTTGACCACTAATGTTACTAAATACAGAAATTTAGATAACTGTTACTAATACCAAGTGTTCATTAATGGACACAAATTAATTGTATGTAAAGTGAATTAACGGGATGAAAAAACATTCATATTTCATATTCATAATATAGAGACAGTGCCTATCCAAGGCAATGAAATAGATAGCTAGTGCAAAGCTATATGAAGCATCCATTCTAATGAATGGATGAAATTATCTTTAAAATGAAATTATCTTTAAAAAGCAAGATAAAAAACACAGAGAAATGCAAACACCAAATCATGAATTGTAGCATCAAGTTGACCCCCAATGTGCATTTTTGCAGACTGCTACCTACAGATTTATAAATAAATGATTAGATGGAAAATCTCTGGAGGTTTTTCCTTTTCCACAGCAATTACAGGTGTACATTATTACCATTCAAGTAAGGTTCAAGTTAAAGTTCACTGAGTGGCAGGAATCATTCATTGCTGTCCCCACCTCTTAAGTCACTACAGCAGAAAATCTGATGTTAGTGTGTATTGTGAAAACGTTAACAAGTCAAATCAATATGTACAAATAAGCACGTTCTTGAGTTAAAATATACTATTGACAACAATGGATTAAATTAATTTAAATTGATGTCAGAGAAATTTATTGTAGTTTATGTGTAGCATTAAGAAGTCATCCCAGTACAATGATAGCATTTCCAATTCTAGGCTTTCTTCTTGTCCTTTTCAAGCCATCCTTTTAATGTTAATAAGGGCAATAGGGTTAATCACAAAATAAATCATACCAGTTATTTCAAGTCCAGTGCTTGTTTCTCAAATTATGAGTTTTTCCATTAATGATGTATCTTCTAAATGTCTGCCTCCCTTCCCTTGTATACAATCATAGGATAGAATCATTGTGTTCAAAAATGTGTAACTATTTTAAAAAACAGTCTTGACCTGATTTTCCCCCCTTCAAAGATCAAGCTTGTGAATTGGATTCAACCAAACCAAACCAACCACTCAACTGAACACAAGCCTTTATATGAACATACAAAATTGCTATTTTTTTCAAGCATGGTATTACAAATTAGCATTTTAATACATATATAGATGATACATTTAATTCCTATATATTTCAAAAGGCAAGGATAAGAATACAGAATGTAGTAATCAGGTTTAAAGTTAACACTGTTTAATGTGCCTTGGAATCTATTTTTAAATTAAATCCTATTAAGAAAAGGGGCTAAGAAACATTTGGGCAGTAAGAATCTTCTTTTACAGTACTTTTATCTTAGATAACACTAGGTGAGATATATCCAATCAAAAGGTTTCTTAGCTGGCAATTCATATAAAAGCACACAAACCTTTCCAATTATACAGGTGATTACTTTCAGATGATGTCACAATTATGCGTTAACTTCTCCCAACACATAGTGGAAACCACAGACAAAAATTCACGACGCTAATGATGTTTCACAGCCATTAAGTTTTAATTGATTTTACAAAGTGGGGTGGGAGGAGGAAAGCATAGTTATGCTTAAAAGCTGAAAAGACAACTTTATTCTGTTCCTCTGTTATTGCGGCATTTGTTGTAAAGGATTTTAAAAATGGCAACTGGACAAGCACAAAAGAACACTTTTAAGTAAAAAATGCACAAAATATCTAAACTCTGTTGCATTACATACAGTGTAATTTATAAAAGCCATATTACAGTATTACTAGTTCTGAGAATACTGTGTTTAAATATACTATATATTGTTACCTGGAAAAAAATGTTTTCTTTCATACACTGATTTTGATCTAAGTGCAATTTCTCAAAGTATCTTATTTGCACAGAATCCAGAAAACTCTTTAAGATGTAATTATAATATTATAACATTCTGATATGCTATTGCCAGACTGTAAATGGCTATATTTTAACCAACCTGGGAGCCTAATAGAGGTATTTTCTTATAACTTCAATTGGTCTTCTTGAGTTTGGAATGTACTTAATTAAACTACTAATTGGATACATAGTTTGTCTTATCTCTTGATTACATGGAAAAACAAAATTGCCATCAAGTGCTTATTTGTATTTAATTCCTTTTTCCCCCTCTCTTAGTTTTCCTACTGTTATTAAAATGAGAGCAGATACATTTAATGAAGGTTACAAGAAGTTAGGCTACCGTGAGGAGCCTTGTCAAGGTATTTAGCAGCAATGGGGTAAGCCACTGCCAAAACGCATCATGACCTCTACCATTTGGCCAACTTAGACCACAGAGTGAATTAAAGCAGTGAATTAGTCATATTTGTTGATGCAATTTTCTATTCTCCTTACTCTCAAACTCAGGGAAGACTTCTAAACTCATCCCTATTGTGAACCCTCAGAATGCCAGCCTCAATTATGCTTTTATTGATTTGACACATTATTTTTCCCTTTCAGGTAGGAATATTCCCACTGTCTGCTGCCCACTTCCTCTCAGCTTGTGCTACTACACCATGCAGTAACAGTCCTCCATGAACTATGGGGAAGGTGGATGGGAAGGAGGTTGCTTGGGGGAAAGCAAAAGTGACTGCTGCTTGGGGAAAATATGAGGAACTGCTGTATTCCCCCTCCCCCCAAAAAACACTGCTTCAAGGTCACCTGGCTGGGAGAATGCAGCTCCATACCAACCTAGGCTGAAAGTGACCATTCTCAAAACATCGTGCTTGAACCTGATAGTCAGGGAGGCAGTAGTGATGGAAGGCAGCTAAAGGAAGAAAAAATTGAACTTAGGGATTTTGGCACGCGATTCACAGTTCTGGCTGTGCACTACTGCAATACACTTGATTTCTAATAAAACTATATCTTTCTCAACAAATGGAGCAAAGGATCATTTCTATTCAGAGGTTTAAGTTGCAGCAAGTCTGCCACCCTCTCTTAACCCAGTCAAGAACATTCCATCTTCCATCTTCCCCAATACACAAAGAGATCAAATAAAGTCCTCTCCCAATGATGTAACACAACAGGTAACACAATTGCTGCCTCTGAAAGGGTGACTTTGGGTCCTACCCTCTTAAACATTGCCCAATTCCTGATATACAACAAAACTTGGGATTTTTCTTTAAGAAAAGGTTTTTGGAGCTTGTACCCAACCCAACCTTCCCCATCCCCATTCTGTCTATCATCTATCTACTTACCTGTCTATCATCTACCTTACGAATCTGAGCCCCGTTTCTCTTTAAGCCCTTTAGAGGCCTGCAGTAGAATGCTTATTTGAACCCCCGCCTTCTTTTCACTGCATCCAATATGAGTGTAATTTTTCTCTATTATTTTTGTCCATTAAGTCAATTGCCCAGTAAACTGAAATGTGCATGGAAGCCCAAACTACTGAAATAGCCCTGGGGATTATATTTCCTGACAGAAAAGTATTGATCTCATCGGATCATTTCAAACCCCCAACCACTCAATTTGGAATTCAAATTAGACTAAAGTCAGGCTCCTACTTACCTTTATTCAATGCAAAGATAAGAGGAATCACTGAAGTCAGTCAACGTGTATCATCACTCCTTTAAAGTATTTATAGCAGTGGATTTTTTTCCCTTTGTGCAAAAGGGCTCTATGACATATTGAGAATCCCATCAGCAAGATGACATGTTTGAATTTGCCACAGAGGATGAAAAAGGGATGGGGATAACTACATTTATATAAAATAGCTCACCGTCTACAATTAATCATGCTGTTTTTCAAACCTAGGCAGAATGTAAGTCTCTTTTGCGCTTAGGTGAACATTTAGAGTCACATCAGACTTGGTCATAATTTCAGCAAGAGATCCATACTTTGAACTTACTTCTATAGGACAAACAACATAATTGGAAGGATGCTAGGAAACATAGGAGAAGAAAGGGAAGAGAATAGGTATTTAAAAGTGTCCTTTTATTCTCCTCTGCAAGTTTTGAGATGGCTCCTGAAGCAGTATAGTTAGGCAGAATGTCTGCAGTTCCATGGACAATAAAATTATTTAGGCATTTTTTAAAGGAAAAGAATACACAGAGCCTCAGAAAGAAGGAAAATGATCTGAAACAGCATCAGCCAAAAGTATACAATGTGCAGTTAGTAGAATTTCATGAAATGCAGCAAGTCAGAATACTGAAAAGAAGAAGGATAAATATTAAACTGTGCAATGATGGTAGATAACAGTTCCAATTCAAAATTGACAATGTTATGGGTGCTTGGCTTTTGATGTAATCTTACTTCAGTATGCTCAAAATTCTAAATATAGAAAGGTTTTCTAAAGTCACATACAGAATAGGTCACAAGCTACAGTATGTCTCAGGTGTTAAATTCAACATAAACTTTAATATCTTTTCTAGGAATCAGCTTATATTCAGCAATGTACACAGCTAGGCCGGAAACATTACCAACCCATGGATACTACCAGCTGTTTTAATAGCTATCCTACTATAAGATGGGAGAAAAAAGGAAATGAATCATAGATTGTTAAAGTAACTTAGATGCTTTGTGGCAGTAGCAAGAAGCAGGTTTATTTATAGCTGCACTGAAAAAAGTGACTTATGACCGTTTTTCCACACTTACGACCATTGCAGCATCCCCACGGTCACATGATTAAAATTCAGATGCTTGGCAACTGGTTCATATTTATGATGGTTGCTCCATCCAGGGATCACGTGATCACCTTTTGTGACCTTCTGATAAGTAAAATCAATGAGGAAGTCAGATTCACTTAACAAGCGGGTTACTAACTTAACAACTGTAATGATTCATTTAACAACCATGGCAAGAAAGGTCATAAAATGGGGCAAAACTCACTTAACAAATGTCTCACTTAGCAACATAAATTTTGGCCTCAATTATGGTTGTAAGTTGAGGACTAGCTGTATTATTTAGTCAGGTAGCAAAATGTCTGCAAGAAAACAACCAAGCTCAGAGAGCACCAACAACTCCACAATTCGCTCTGGCTATGTATATGTATATGTCAGGGGTGGGTTCTACTTACCTTTACTACCAGTTCACAACGGAGTTGCATGCAGAAGCTCGCTTTGCTCGTGCGTGTGCTTTTCTGCGCAAGTGCAGAAGCATTTTCATGATGTTAGGGTCTGTGGGCGGAGCCTCCCGCCAGTTTTACTACCGGTTCTATAGAACCAGTGCAAACTGGGGGCAACCCACCACTGGTGCATGTGTATGTATATATAGTTTTCTATTGGTATTAGCTCTCTCTTTCATTCGTTGCTTTCTGGCTTACATATATTTATTTATACAATTTTCACACTGCCCATCGAACCTAACCTAGTTATTTCTGAACAGTCAGCAGTTCAGAAATAACCAACATAAAATAATAAAAACATGACTAAAAGCACAGTTTAACACAAATTTAAATTGTGAAAATTTACAAGTTAAAAGTAAAAAAAAATTAGAGTTAAGAATTTAACAACGCCAAGAGGTTAACAAGGCAGAGGAAGTGCTGTCAAGCCATAAGCCATTCCTAGGGTTGCATAGCTTTGCTAATTGATAGAGCCAGATCTTAACACTTCCAGAAGGCCTGAAGACTGGGGGCTTGCCTGACCTCTGGGGATAAGATGAATAAGAGCAGGAGCAACAGCAGAGAAGGCTCTTTTCTTAGATCCTGCCTGTTTTTTAACACACAGTATTAAAAGATGCATATGACAAATATAACAGAAAATCTTAGTTCATAAATCTTAATTTCATATTAAGTTATCTTAATATGAAATTAAGATTTATGAACTAAGATTTTCTGTTATATTTCTCATATAGGGAAGGCAGAATCTTGGGACAGAGTGGAAAGGGGGATCAGTCTAGAACACAGGTGTCAAACTTGCCACGTCACATTGCCGTCATGTGATATTTTGTGACTTTTTCCCATTCACGGAGCTGGGGTACATGTGGCCTGCACATGACACATCTGGCCTGCAGGCCACCAGTTTAACACCCCTGGTCTAGAAGTTCTATATATCCACAAGAAAACTAAGTCCAACACTCTTTGAATGGCATTGACCCTTATCTAACTCTAAGCAGGTATGGACCATTACTTGAGAAGATGCAAAGGCTTTTAGTGATAAATCAATTTAATTGAACCTTCACCTGTGGACCTACCTTTTCTGCCTGACAATAACTTGTCCTTCACTGGAACATTAACAGACTGTTGCCTGCATTTTTGGAGGAATATAAAAATTACCTGAAGATCATCATCCTGGTCTCATACACTGTCCCAAAAAGACATAGCCACACTTAGTTTTCCATCTCTGCCAGAAGGACAGCACCAATAAATTCCATTATATAATGTGGTTATATTGCTACATCAGTATCAGCCAGCATCACTCTGTATTATGGATATGGGAACTATAAATCACATCTTGATGACCAGAAGATGCTACCTCTAGCTTGCTGATCTGAAAATATTTTTACATTTTACAAGTATGGAAACCTACTTGTCTATATTTTAACCAAAGTATGTTTGATTCAGATAAATACCATTTAGATTAGACAAATTGTTTGTCTTGGATGGACTGCCATTTGCTCTAAAGAATGAAATTTAGAACCTTAGAGTACTTATGGAATCAGAATTATTCCTGGAATGTAAACTGACTATTCTACTGGGATGCATGCTAATGAAGCAGATTTGTTTGTTCCTATCAAAAATGGACTTTGAATACACTAAGACAGGAACGTAGTGAAATAAATTATTGACACCCACTTTTGTATATTTTTGACCTGAGGGAGCACATTTTCCCTACCTCTAAGTTGGTTTAACATTGTTTAAATCTGTTTTTGAGACTCAAATCAACACTGCTACTGGAACAAAAATAATTAATTGCATTTAAAAGTATACAATAAAATTTCCAACCCTGTAGTTTATATTCTGTCCATAAAACACTGGATAGTTTTATAGGCCCTCTGAATGTGCTTGCCCACAAATAAAACTTATAAAAACTATAAATAAGGATTTCACCTCTTTGGTTTTCCTAAATAAACTCTTCTTTTCTCTTTTGTTCTCATGTAGACTATACACAAGCAATCTTGATGTGGTTTAATAGTCTTCCAAATCACCTTCAATGGCAGCTATATGCTACATATGTTGAACCAGACTTTTAAGTGTTGTTATATATTCATTCTTTGTTAAAGAAATAATGCTATTGGCTTTGGATCTAATCTGCTATATGTGCTACTTTTACTTCCTTTACCATGAACAAGTGTGATTGTTTGTGATCTCAAGGGATTTTAGCCAAGAATCTAACTCCATAATGCTGCCAATATATTGCAAGGCCTGTTTTCTTTCTTTACAAATACATTTGGAAAAGAAACCAGGCACTAGACAAAGAGGCATAAGTATTTTCCAAACAGAAGCAATGTTGAAGTAGATTTGTTTTTTATTATGGTAACCAAACACATATACAGACATTTAAAAGTATTAATAAAACCCCTGCAATTGAATAAGCTACATTTTAAAAAAGATACTCTTCAGATGGCAAATATTTGACTAGACTTTGGTAGGATAATGAGAGGCCAAAATAATACTTTAAACAAAGATATGTTATTATCTTTAAGTTTGAACGAGGAAGGACGATGCTACCTCTTGTTGATTAAAACAACATCCATAATAGGATTATCTCAGCTCTCATTTCATAATCATCAACATAAACATCAACAGGAACATATGGCACATTAAAACAAAGGTTTTGATTAGGCATATACAGTATATAGTATTTATCATGGATTTCCTTAACATAGAACAATTCTGACCTACTAAAGCAAATTAAGTTGAAGCATAGGTAATTTAATAATGGAGTTTGTTCTGTTTACCACTTTCAGTTAAAAAGTTGATGAACGTATGTATATCTATATCTATATATTTATAAATGTTATCTAAAATTATATAATTAAACATTAAAATATGTATTATGGGAAACCTGCATTTAAGCTGAGTAGGTTAAATTAAAACAGTCATAAAACAGGAAAAACTATGGACTTACATCAACAAACATTTAAAAAAACTAAAAAAAATGAAGGGAAAATGTGTAGGGAAGCTAGACTAGATTTTTATTTTAAATAAATAAAAAAAGTAGTTCTCAAGCAGAAGATTACAAACTGGGTCTGATTTTTACGAAGAAAAAAAGTATGGGTACTCTAAATATATGCAGACTGAATAAAGTGAAATAACAAGCACATGTTTTATTTGGTGACTTGATTTGAACATCTGTATTCTCTACATGATCCAACAAATAAAGAGTGCTGAATTCCTGGATTAATTACAATTCCTTTCCCGGATCTTCTGCTGTTTATTAAGCATTCATAGACTGCTATCAGAACTATCTGCTGATTCCAATTCCTCCCTATAAATTGAACAAGTTCTAAGAACAGCAAAAGTAAAGATTCTTTTTATCAGGCTAGTTGAGGCTCTAATGTGCATTTTCTATCATTCAAGGCCTCCTTGGTATCACATAAGGGAACAGAGCATCAACCTTTCCAATATTAAACTCTCTGGAGTGATTTCTGTTACTTCTTCCAAAGAGAATCTTGAGCACCCTGGGGACTGCAAACAAAACCAGCAGCTCACCTGGCTGTCAAAGACACTTTTTGATCCACTGTATTGGAACTCTCCCCTTCTGTACAGCTGGGGCTAGGTCAAAGCAGCCCTAATCCAGCCATCTTCTGCCCCCTCTACAATGGCTGTTTGAAAATATTATGTGGGGGGCCAAGGACTGTGGCCATAAAATAGGGCAAGAGGTTTAATATTTTGCTTCCCTTTGCTCTGAAGTATCTTTCACAGTTGCACAATAGTCCTGACAGGGGGATGTTTCCATTAGAGGCGTATGCATAAAGTGTATGCATGCACACACAGGCATGCCCCCCACTTATAATAAAATGATTATTTTGAGCAGCCTAACCTTGCTAGTAGATGAAGGCTAGATAATAATATGTAATTGTTCATAAGGTGTAAGAGGATGATTGCTGTATTCTTTGTTACGATACAAAAATATAGATACATTGTCATCTCCCCTTTTCTTCTGTGTTATTTAAATTGCCAATATCTCAATTACTTTTCAGTTTGAGTTTAAATATTTTAAAAATAAATATTTTATTATATTCGCTAATACATTTTTACATGAAATACTTCACATCAGAAATGTTTGTTTGTTTAAAAGTTGTGCTTTAATGTAAATGCTTATGTACTGATTTCTATTTTAATGTTAAGAATACTTAGGACAAAGAAATAATGCTGTATGTTATTACTATTTTTCTCAATGTTCATGATATAAAAGTAGAAGGCAAATGTACACACACACACACACACATTGTATTTTCTTGGTAAATAAAGATTTCACAACTGCCTATAGGTCTCTAAATACTCACGAAGTTATACAGAAATACATCAATTTACAAACTAAAAATTCCATTCCAGGTAAGAAGTATTATTAAAAAAAATGCCATTCCAGGCTGAAAAAAATAAGGCTGGATATTGGGAATTCGTATTTATAAATGTCATGCTTTGTTTTTTATAATCTTCTGATATTTTTGTGATCAATATTGAAGTCTACCACATGGTATATAAAAACAGAAATCAACATTGTAGTTTGATGTTTCATACAGTAGGTATTAAAACAAACACTTAAAAGAGAAAAAATGAGGCTATTAAACATGATGCTATATCTCAAGAGTAGCCAACCTTTTACGATCTGGGGACTATGTGACATAGTTTCAAGGGCTGCATGGACAGGCTGTCCTGAATCAAATCCCAGGGGACACTGTGGCCAAGTAAACTTTGCAAAGAAGCTATCCAGGCACTGCAAAGAAAATAAGAGGGGCATGCAGAAGCAAAATTCATTAGAACTTGTCTAGAAACAATGTGGAAAGCATTGAAGAAGAGCAGATAAGCATATCAGAGGACAAAATCCTAGAAAATATACAATCAGCAGATGAATATTTGTCCAACCTGAATAATGCAATTAAACAGCAGTTATTAAGCCACATCCAATTCCATAGCTATGAATAGTTGAAAAATACATATGCAAACACCATACTGGAGACCATACTTATTAAAATACATATGGTAACTACATTAGTGAAATTCAATTTTCATAATTAAAAAAATAATCCTGAAAATTAATTTCGGTGACCATAAGAGCAAACAACAACTGAATTATACAAGCTATTCTCCAATAGCTTGGAAAACATATGATTGAATACAGCCTTGTGATGCATATTTAAATATTATGTTACAAAACAGTATTTAATTATGATATAATATCAAAGGTGGGGTAGGCACCTAATATCAAAGGTGGGGTCATATATATCTGTTACAAAACTAATATAGGAGCATTTGGGTATATATTTTCTCATGATCTGTGTGTTCTTATCAAGCCAGGTTTCCCCCCCCCCCAAACAAAAAAAAAGCTCAAATGTCCTTGATTTTAAGTAACTTCCTCACATTTCTGCATACACGGTTTTGGTACATCATGGAATGTTATATTTAACAGCACTGTTAC
>JANHZT010002457.1:114095-124867 GCA_032468215.1 Stegonotus admiraltiensis
AAGGGGGTGATGAGGTGGGGAAATATTTGTAAAATCTGTTAAAACTCTTTAATAAAAAAACAAGCTTAAGAAAATAATTCTATGCATATTCTGATGTTTGCATTCAAAATACATAGATATATACTTAGGAAAGAATATACAATAATTAAACATAATTATTTTGTATACTTTTTAAAAATTTTATAGAACAATTGAGGTTATACACATTTCAAAATTGTAATTTTATTTTGGAGTTCTTGATATTCATTGCTTGTTTGTTTAGCAATAAGCAGCATGAAATGGAATCTCTATCTATCTATCTACCTACCTACCTACCTACCTACCTACCTATATGAGAAATGGATTATACTGAATGTGAAACAATTATTTTACAACATACAGAAAAATAACCACATACCTGCCATTGTTTTTAGTGTCATGCTTTTGTGCATCCTTTTGAATTTCTATTTTAGATGTGAGAAACTTTTTAAAATGTGTACAGCTGGGTCAGTTAAAATATAAATAAATAAATTACTTGTTAGTATTATGAACCTTTCTACCATAACAGGATAAAATGGATATATTACATTATGGACAGATCTGAGATACAATCCTAAGTGGAAGTAGGCAAGTCAACAATGTTCATTTTAGATGAAGGGTTAATATTTTTCCTTATATCTAACAAGGAAGCACACCAAAGCGCTGCTCACTGCATGAGATGTGAAGATATTTCACTTGATGTTGCTCAAATGCAACTTTTAAATTCCTCTTCAGAGGAATCTCTAGGCAGATATGCTGACCTTCTGCAGGGAGATCAAAGTGATATGGAGTCATATTGGTCAGGTCCTTTCATCTGGACTGACAAAACAGGTGCCAGTATACCTGTTGCTCCTAAGGAGGTAAGACGTTAAAAGAATTATGCATTAACTAACACAACAGTGCTATACCTGAAGAAAAGATAGTTATCTGGAGTTCAGAGGGATCAGCAACACTTACAAAGTGAAAGCATTCAGAAAAAACCTTCATGTTCAAATGAACGTATTGTAAATAGCATAACTGGAATCGTTTAAAAAAATATTTTGCTTTGCTAATTATCATTATTTATGAAATGAAATTCAGTAACTAAAACCTGAAACGTTACAGCCTGGTGGCATTCCAAAAGAATGGGATGGAGCTCTGCATTAACAATTTATTTCTTCAAAACACTTTGATTTAAAAAAAAAAAAGACACTAGTACAATTAGAAACTATCCAGAGTTGTTAAAGGCAATGTAAAAATGAACTGAAACAAACAATTAAACAATTGATGACAATATATACATTCTTTCTGCTCAAATTTATGTATCTTATTTTTCTCCACAGCAATCTCTTCCATTTGCTTGATGGGAATATCAATCTCTCCTTCTCATACTTATCTTCAAAAAATGAAAGACAAAGAGCTGTATCTCTCTCTCCCTCTTCCCTATCAGAGGAATACATATAAGATGTGCGAGCGCTTGCCTGCCTATCTGTGTCCATCCCTCACATACGATGTAAGAAATGGAAAGGACAAGAAAGGATTTTAAAGATAATTTTAAAAGATGTTAAAAAATTAAGAAAAACCCTACCCGAAAAGTATTACTCTGAATAAATATTCCAAAAATATGTTGTTCTATATCATGTCACTACCACTCTGTGGTGTGATATGAGTTTCAGATGTTACAGAAACACTTCAACATGAATACCTATTTTGTTTTGCTGGGAAAAAAGAGTTGGAAAGTAGATGCCCATGAATATGAACACAGCCTCTTTCAAAACTGCTGCAAGAGACTGGAAAAGGACATGGCTGCTTTAATATTTCTTTGAAATATAGGATTCTTCATCTATGTTCCGTACACTTAAAAGAACCTTTTTTCAAATTTGGCATATGTAACATGACTTGGCAGTTAGCTATAATGAGTTCAGTGAAACTGAATGATTAGATATAGATATGATACAAAGTTATTATACTAGAGCATATTCATATTGTTCATTAAAATTGTTTATTAAATACCTCAAGACTTTATAGAACTGTTAAACACATTTTTAATAAAATGTTTAAAAATAAACAGATTACAGCTTACTGCAAAGAACACATAGCATTTAGTAGAAATATCTTGTTGCTAATTAATATTTTTGAAGAAATATATTTCTTGTAAAATACAATAGTTTCTAGAATTAATAATTTAATACAATAATTGCTTCTAATAAGTAAAATCTGATAAAGCACAGAGATGATACACTGATGTTAGTTAAACCACACTTCCCATCAGGAAATCCATTCAGAGATATTTTGAATGGTTATGTCAGAAATTTCCCTTTCATTTTAAGAAAACCAACCTGAAGATGGTTTATGGACCAAAGTTAACATCATGTATTTGTTTTTCTTATAATATATTTCACCATTAAGGTCATCTTAAATAAACTTTTGATGATGAGGAAGAATGCGTGGGGTACAGTAGCTGATGCTAAAATCCCAGAGTTGTAATAAAACAACAACTGGTTAATAACTCTGAAACTAATACTAACTTCTAGCACAATAGGAAAGTCTTCATAAACACAATAAAGGAGTAATATAATTTACTTTTAGCTCCTTTTCAAAACATTACTCTCAGCTCACAATCACATTCAGATTACAAAATTCTTTTTGTAGTTTTCCTCTAGCTGTGGGAATAAAATAAACCACTTAGATGACAGTAAAGTGTCTGTAAAATATATAACAGCAATAACTCCTGGTGGAAATGTGGCAGATATTTATACAAGAGCTAAAGTATGAAGCACTGTAAAAAAGGCTAACATGAAGGATGTTTATTTTTAGAGGCCTCTTCTGGCTGAAGTCATTCAGTTGAAAGCAAGTCTTTTGTGAGAACTCTTATATAACTCTATAGTATGTTCAATGCTAAATGAGGTATTTTGAACAAATATACATTGTACTTCTAATGAGAACATATGAGAATTTAATTTAGATAACCATTTTGTAAGAAATGCTTTTGTAAGCCAGTACTCCCCAAGCTGATGTCTTCCAGATGTGTCCGGACTACAATATCCAGCTAGCATGGGCAATAATCAAGAGCACTAATACTCTGATCTCATCAACAAAGATCTTTATACCATATTTTTTCTTCTAGTTAAAATAAAAACTATTTGCAAATTATTTGATGTCCCTTTAATTATTCAGTTGAGAAGACATGCATTAGCAGGCAAGCATCTGAAACCATACAGCCCATCCTTGTTTTCCACTGTGCGGATTCACAGAAAATCTGTACCTTTCTTTGATTTCACTGTTACTCTAACAAAGGAAAGAAAAGGAAAAACAAAAAAACCTACAGTTTTTGACATATGTGTCACATATCTCCAACACTGGACGTTTTTAACAACAGAGTGGACAACCATTTGTCTGAAATGGTGTAGGGTTTCTTGCCTGAGCAGAGAGGTTGGATCTGAAGTCTTCCAAGGTCCCTTCAACTTTGTTATTCTGTTTTTTCCAGTGTACTGAAACTGGTTATAAGGCAGTAACAGATCTATATATACTTGCACATTATTAGAGTAGAACCATATTTAAGTACACAGGTAAGTTATCAGTCTAATTAATTTTTAGCTTTATTTTTCTTCTGGGGCTCCTGGAAACATATACACCAATCTTTATTTTGTCTTCCCAATAACTCTATAGTTCAAATTAGACTAATTAGACTTGGTGAGTGACTGGCCAAAATTATTAGTTAACTCCATAGTCAAACTAAAACCTGAACCTGGTCCCAGTCCTACATTTTAAGTAATATACGTGGAAAAATCAACAGAGAAACTAATAAGTTATGTGGTAATCTGTGTAATTTAATTATATGAGAATAATATATGAACACATGCAGGCATCAATCATTTATTTCTTTATTACTCCTACATACCTTTTATCCAGCAAGTCCTCAAGGTTGTTAAGAAGTGGGTGCAAGTGTGGATATACTGTGCTAATTGTTGTGCTAATTATTAATTCTACTATTTATTTCAACCAATTCTACAACTTGGTTTAAATTTCCTAAAGCTTTACTGATATTAACAGTACTTAAGTTTCACTAGCTTTCTTTAAACTGGGGCCATTAAGTGCTCAAGAATGTGCATGTAAATAATTAAATTAATGGATAGAGATAATGAAAATGCATGTACAGTATATCGCACTCACAAAAATATTTGCAAGCATATGTCAGGTTCATTTTTTTCCTATCATCCTCTTTACCATGTACACTGTAGAAGGTTACATCTTTGTCTTATGTTCCATAAAGGACATTTTTCCCAATTCATAATTCAGTTCCATAGTTTATGGCCTTTCTTCACACACTGCATATTGGGAAACTGCACTATTTCTGAAAGCAGCATGAAGTCTTTTGTACAAATACGCCTGCATCTTCAGGTCTCAAATTCTTTTTGGACATAAATTCTTGGCACACAATCCTAAAATGATATTTTAAAAATAAGCTTTGTTCTTATATTTTTGCCTTCATAACTGTAACTAGATCCATTTGTGCAGAAGATATTACAAAACACTTTTCTGGATGTAGTTTAATAAAGATACTGAAATCAATAGCAATATGCTATACTTTTAGAAAAGTTAATTTTAATTTAAATGGATATGGTCAATGGTGTGTGTATTGAAGTGTGACACATCTTGATTGCAAGCCTGCTATATCACTGCCAAAAACATTCTGTCCAACCATGAACTATTGCTTTTCTTTATTCAGATTTGAACCCTCTCCATCTTGAGAATTCTGGGTTAATAGACAGCAATGCTTAAAATATAGCAAAAGAAACTCAACAAAGTAGTAAGTTTTTAGGTGATGCCAGTTGTGCCTTATGACCAACTGACACATTCCAATGGCAATGTAGGTGATGTTATATTGAGAGCATACTAATATACAAGTATGGGTAACTTCATTAACTTTAGCATAGGCCAATATAAACAAAATATTAAGTATCTGTATATTAAAATGTTTGGACTTTCATATTTTGCTGCTATATTAACAGTCACCCAGGGAACACTAGTTAATTAAACAATCCAACACTTAACTAAGAAGGAAAATTATTATCTTTAACAAAGACAAAAGGCATCTAAAAGGGAAGTAATCAACTTATATTAAACATGGTTGACTATAGTATAAATAAACAAATACTTAAGAGTAAAATATGTTTCTGTCCCATTGAATAGTTATTCTTTTGTGGTTTATTTCAAAATATTTTGTAACTATGCATTTTTTTCTTCATTTGTAATAAACTAAAACAATAATACAATCTCGGACATTAATATTATAGTGAGACTTTAAAAAAAAGAAAAGCAAAATCTGGGAAAGGAAATATATTTGTATCAGTTAGACAAACTGCAGTTAACCTAGGGCAAGCATTAAATAATTATGTTAAAACAAGTATGTACAACATTAACAAAAGGTGTTTAAAAGTTGTCACCCAATTTTTAATGCATCAGAAAGGAGAACATTATTTACACAGAACTTCTTATTAATTACATATTAATTTTTTCATTTAAATGTAATCCTTACCAATTAAATAATTGGCTAGAAAAATGTTGCATCCTGATCTTAAAATATACTCTGAGTAGTTAATCAAGAAGCCCAGGACAACCTAGGTCTCAGAGAATTAACATTTGCATCTGCTCCTCCACAAGCTTTCGTGAAAATTACTTCTCACCAGTCTTTACAGCTTTTGTCTTAGCTACAAGTTCAATCCAAGGTTCCACAAGGTTGTTGCTATGAAGCTAGTCAGTATTAGATCAGGCCATCAGCCACGATCCCAGTTCCCTCTTCACAGTGTGCAAGACCTAATTCATATAAAAATATATCTTACTCTGTAGGTAGTTAATTGGTATATTAGAGTGCAAATGTGCATTGTAGGAATCATGGAGCTTACTGCTATAAACATTAGTTCCATGTTGATCTCGCTTCCTCTGGCAACCACAACCGATTTAATCAGCTCTGTTATAGGAATTCAACGCAGTGTGATGATTGCAGGAAAACACGACAATATCAGAAATTATGTGGATTTAGAACATAACATGTAGTACCATATGAAAATAATCTGATATGATTCAAGTAAAATGATACTTAAAATCAACTTGTCCTTAGAATGCAATATTCTTGATACAAGTCATTTGCTTTATGTGCCTAATGTACTTTTTATATGCATAGTTAATATAAATTTTATATTTAGTAGGTTTTTTTTAAAAAAAGATAGATATTTCTGTTCTAATTAATTGCTTTAAATTTATTTTTACTTTTTCTAGGAGGATGTTGTGGCTCACAAATTTATCTGTAGGTTGTACGAATTTCTATATGAACTCAAGTCAAACAAAGTGGCAATACTCTTCAAAGTGTTTATGAAACTACCCACTTGTGACCTCGATTTTTTTAGTTCGAGTTAGATTTGTATATTCTCTTTGTTAGCTCTGGTCATTTCATTGCCAAGAACAAAATATTAAGCCAGTTTTATGCATTATATCAACAATTAGTTGCATTGCTTCATATATAAACAACTATCAAATCTTTCTAGAATTTGCAACGTTTAAAGAAAAAGTATAGTGAAAAATCAAGTAATTAAATTATTAAACCTCAGTTTACAGGACCAGTTTCAACTAACAAGGCCATTCTTGAATTAGCCTCAACAATATTATGCTGCACTCAAAACATGCACACTCACAAAAGGTAGCCACATTACAAATTGCTTAGACACAATTTGTAACAACTTCATTTATTACTTTTGTGTTGGACATTTTTTAATATACTTCCAGTGTTATGTGTAATGCCCTTCAGCATGAAGTTATGAAAAAAACTCAGTAGTGGTAGAATTAGAAAAAAGCCACACCACTTTGCATTTTCTCCCAGTGGAGACAATAAGGAACAGTTTATGAAGTACTTCTCACCAACTTTTTAATGACTCATAGATGTTTTGTCTGCATGCTGCAATGCAAATCTTTATAAGGATTTATATAGCCCTATCGAAAAGTACTCTTACAATGTGACATTGATGTGAAAAATGACAGAACAGCGAAGATATTATCTGTACTCTATAGGTGCATCTGTCCTGAAAGCAAACATGTTCTTACTTAACATATGAAAAAATGCTGGAATAATATATAAATAAAAATGGGATAATTGTATGTACGGGTTTCCTAGGGTTTAACTTAAGGGTTAAACTATTGGTAGTGTCCAAAATATCTATATCACAGACCTAATCTAGTACTAAGAACCATTATGATTATTCACTATGTAAACATTCCCAGCATGGTCACATTATGACCAAGTGTTAAATTACTGTGTTTTAAAAGCTGTGATTATTGTTTCCAGACTCAATTCATCATAATATAGTAACTCCTGTTGATAAGTTTATTCTGAATGAGAATGGCCAAGAATGTTACTGGAATTTGATACAAACTATTGTAGCATATATTGTATGCACACTTATCAATATACATACACATGTATATGATCTCCCTAATGCTTGTTAGTATATAAAACACATTTTGGAACAGAGACAATGTTCTCCTAGAACCAAATACAATGGATATAAACTTATTTGTTTCTATATGACTTATTTTTCTTTATCATTCAACATGATTCCATCATAAAGCTGGAAAAACAACCTATTCCCTGTCAGTCTATATGTAATGTAAAAAAAGGCTTACACTTGTATTGTTTTAAATGTTTTTTTTAATAATATAAATTTGTATACAATAAATGCTATTGTGCCAAATTTAAACAAATAATAATTAAAAATCCATTTTAGATTAGTAATTTAATGAGGTATTTTTTAAAAAAAATACAAAATGTGAAGTGTTACTATGCTGGGAACAAACCTTAACCCAGAAAATGTAGAAAGCCAGGTGAAACAAAATCATGGGCCCTTCTGACTGATACAAGATAAAGGATAGCATTTATTCTGTCAGTCACTGCATTGATACTTACTTGATACAATATAAACAGCACATATTCTTTATAAATACACCATATTCAAAGTCATGGCAGACTTCAATGGACCCTTAGGCATGGCACTAATGAAACTTACATAAACTTGCAGTACTTAGTGTGAAAACTCATCCTGGCACCAAACAGGTTCCTTGTCTCCCACTATATCAATCTCTTATCCTTTGTTGTTTGTCATACTAGAACATTTGAATGGAAACAGGACATTTTGAATCAAGTATGGGTTGTTGGAGCTGGGTTGGTAATTGCTCCTCTCTGAGTTGTCTGTGTCCCATGTTAGATTTGTTCAAATCTATGCCAGACCTTGATATGAAGATGAAAAGAAACTATTCAAAGTGTTCTGCTGCTTTAAAAGAGTAAAGACTTCCTAGGAAATCCTTTTTATGAATGTCGGAGGAAATGAAAAGCCGTAAGTTATTGTGCCATTTCTGATGGCCTGACTATACCGTCTTTGACAAGAACTGTTATATAAGGCAATTTCTCAGGTACTAGTTTGTTATATGAAGAACTAAATAAAATAGAAAGACAAGAGAGAAGAATAGGAAACTATTCAAGAAAATTTGCACTTGTATTACTTTAGTGCAGGGGTGTCAAATGTCTCATGACTGTGACACGGTGAGTTTGACACCCTTGCCTTAGTGGAACTGAAAAGAGATGAAGGGTGCTGTTATTCTCAGTGGCCTTTGATGGGAATTACATATTTATTCCATTATTTATTTATTTATTTCCTTATTTACCATTTGGAATTGTCACTTCTGAAAACTATGGGTGAGTCGGAAATATCCATATTGTTAAATTTATCTAAAAGGATAAAAAGATTGGAGCTTTTTAATCTGAAGCGAGAAATTTTAGTGATATGCCTACAAGCCTGGAGCATACATACATAGAATAAATATATATTAAAAAATCCCATCTCACTCCTATGGGTGGTCTGTGACTTTCTGAATCTCTACCAGAGGCCTGTCCTCTACCAGAGGCCTTGGCGCTTGAAGGCTTTCTGTAGTATCTTATTTGTTCCTAGCATTGTGCTCTTCTGGATGGACAGCTATGATGTTGTTCCTGGGATCTGTTGGAGCCACTCTCTCAGCTTAGGGTCATATCCCCGAGTGCTCCTTCTACCATTGGAACCATTTTGGCCTTTACTTTCCACATCTTCTCTAGTTCATTCTTCATGCCTTAGTTCTTTTTCAACTTCTCATATTCCTTCCTGATGTTGCTGTCACTTGGCACTCATTATGTCTATCACCACTGCTGTCTTCTGGTCCTCATCTACAACCACAATGTCTGTTTAATTGGTTAGTACCTGCCTGGATCTGGACATCCCACAGTATCTTAGTCTTGTTAATCTCCACAACTTTCTGTGTAATCTCCCATCTGGCCTTGGGAGGGTCTAGCCCATACACTGTGCAAATATTCCTGCACAGAATGCCATCTATTTGGTTGACCTGTTTAGTTGTTTAGTATATGCTGTTCTTGCCTGCATCTTAGACACTGCCACTATGGATTGGATTGTTTCTGAGGCCTCTATGCATAGTCTTGGGTCCTGTCTTTTGCGGTAGACCCCTGCTTCTAGAGATCAGGTACTTAGTGTTTGTTCTTTGCTACCACAATCAATGCCTCAGTGTTGTCTTTTAGACAAGACCTTTCCAGAAACTGGTAGAATTTTCCAATGTTAGCCACCTAAGCTATATGTCAGTGGTACATCCCATGCAGGCTCGTCTTACCGTGGCATTTCCTCTGCTACTGTATCATGCATTCTTTGAGCACCTCATCTTTGGGTTTCATCTTACTGATGAACTTATGGATGCTGTGAATTTTCTCCACAAAAGTGGCTTTGACACTCACCAGGCCTTATCTTCCCTCTTTCCAGCTGGTGTTCATTCTTTGGATGTTGTACTTGAGATGCAATCTCTGTATATTATGAGGAACTTCTCGGTCTTTGCATCAGCAGATTCCATGTCCTGCTTTGGCCAATTAACTATATAGGTACAGTGTTTTCCCGAAAATAGGACATTTCCCAAAAATAAGGCCAAGACCGATTTTTGGGGTGGACCTAAATATACACCCTCTCCCGAAAATAAGTCCCCCCTCTCTCACCTACAAACATGCACACACAGGTCCCTCACCCCTCCAACCCTCCCAAGGCAGCCACATCCCTGTGAACACCTGCACCCCCACCCCTTTCGCTGCCCACGGCACCAACTGTACACCTTGAGTGCCTGCTCCTGTGCCATGGTGGTGGCCCACCCACTCTCGCCTCCGCACTGAAGTGCCGCTTCCGCATATACCTGCAATACCGAGCGCCCACCACAGCAGCCCCAGTATTGGCAGGGCAGCCACCATGCGTGGCGGGCAGTCACAGAGGACTACAACGGCAGGCCTGGCATGCCCTGAAGCTGGTTGCTGGTCTCGGCAGGGATGGCTGAGGCGCTGCAGGTGTTGCTGTTACCGCCTGCGGAGGCCTAGTGGCCCCCTGTGGCCAAGCTCAGCCGCAGGCAAGGAGCGTTGGCCATGGCTGGGCTGGCCAAGCTGTGTCTGTTGGGGTTGCCTTCAGCGCTGCTGCCTGGCATCTCGCTGCTGGGCACCTGGAAAGAGTAAACTGGACCTGCGGGACAAAGGCAGGGTGGTGGGCAAGGGTCCTGCAAGGCTCCCTTCGCCAGGAAGAGTCTGGCCTGATCACTGTCCAGTCGGTGACTCCCGAGGTGGAAGGGCTTCCCGGGTTCACTGGCAGGTGCTCTGGTCAGTCAGCGCTCGGGTGGGGGGACTGCGGGGCGATTGGAGTGGAGAGTAGCAGGGGGGA
>JANHZT010002457.1:145419-158604 GCA_032468215.1 Stegonotus admiraltiensis
TTGGATGTATAGTTGGAAGTTTTGTCTGCTTACAGGTTTGTGGAAGAGTTTTTCTCCAGACCGGAGAGTAAAGGGACGTTGGGGGAAAAGTCTGGAACTAATAAAGGGACTTGTACTTGTTTTCTGGCTGTGTTGCCTTTCTGCCATGCCCCGGGTCACCACAGTATGTGAAAAGCCCCAGTGAACTTAAATCAATACTCAACATAGTTCAACTGTTCAGCAGCCAGATCAAAACGAATTTTGGACTTGAAAAATGGGACGTTGGTCTTACCTGATACCTCTTTCTCATGGTGATCAATGGGAGAGTCCAGGATGGTTTTACAGGATGGGTTACTCTAGTCTCGTAGCTGTATTGACCGAGTTGAATTTCTGAGAACAAGCCTCCCTGGTAACGGTCCATAGTTGAAAATGAAGCCAAAGTGAATCTTGTAGTCCGTCTCCAGTCCAAACGTATCCCCTCCTGGCATCTGGATCAAACAGTCCACTGGGTGGGACTGGACTCTCCCATTGATCACCATGATAAAGGGTGTATCATGTAAGACCAACACCCCTTCTCCATAGTATCACGGGAGAGTCCAGGATGGGACATACCAAAGCTTGGCTGTCCTACATGTAGCAACTGCTGTGTTCCAGAGTCCCCGCCTCCTCATGCACTCACTGCAGAACACGCCGGCCAAAGGCCACCTCAGCATAAGCATCCAGTCTATAGTGGTGGATGAATGGCAACAGGGACGTCCATGTCACCGCCCTACAAATTTCTTTTACAGAAGCCTGCGTTGGCCAGGCTGCCATTGTAGCCGTACTCCTATTTGAGTGTGCCATAATCCCCCGAGGCACTGGGAGAACCTGAAGCTCATAGGCTCGGGGATACATGCCCATAGCCAGTGACCCACCGTGGAAGGCGTGCCGAGGCAAGATCAAAATCAGGCAAGGTCAACTCCTGTGCTCGGTGAAACAAGGAGTTAACCTTTGGAAGAAAGGCAGGGTCCAACTGCAGAACCACCCTGTTCGGATGAAAAAGACAGAGGTCCTTTTTCACTGATAATGCTGCCAACTCTGATATCCACCGGTAGACATGACGGCCATTAGGAAAGCCACCTTACATGAGAGAAGATGTAGGCTGGCCTCTCTTAAGGGTTCAAATGGTGCCTTGGTAAGGGCCTGTAGCATCCTGGTCAAATCTCAGGTGGGGTAATGATGCACTACTGGGGGCTTCAAATTGGAGGCACCCCTGAGGAAGGCACGCACCCTGGGGTGGTGAGAAAGGGAGGCTAAGTCCCTAAACCTCAAAACCAAAGCCAAGGCTGTGACCTGGCATCGCAAACTGTTCAGGGATAGCCCTTTCTCCAGGCCCTCCTGCAAAAATTCCAGTACATCCGTCACTGAGATCAAGGTAGGGTCTATATGGCCCTTGGCACACCAGTCACTGAAAGTCTTCCAAGTTGCATTGTAAATGTGAGTGGTAGAAGGCCGCCTGGCTGCCTGGATGACCCTATTGGAGAACTTCCCCCATTTCAGCAGCCTCCACTCAACCACCAAATGGTCAACTAGAGCCACTGAGGCTCCGGATGGATGATGGGACCTTGGCTGAGGGAAACTCTCTCCGGGGGAATTTTCCAAGGTCTGGAGATCGACAGGCCGACCAAATGGGCAAACCACGGTTGTCTGAGCCAGTGAGGAGCTAACAACAGGATCTCTGCCCTTTCCAACAGCACCTTCCTGATTACCCCTGGAATTAGGGGAAGAGGGGGGAAGGCATACAATAGACCCTTGGACCACGGGCATCGTAGTGCGTCTACCCCTTCCACCCCTGGTGCTGGAAACCTTGCAAAGAATCTGGGAAGGTGAGAGTTTGATGGAGAGGCGAAGAGATCCAGAATCGGGTGACAGAACCATTCTGATAGTTCTGCGAACAGACTGGAATGCAGGAGCCACTCCAACTGGTCGACAGTGGCCCTGCTCAACCAGTCTGCCTGCACGTTGGATATTCCCGCAATGTGCTTTGCCCTGATCAATAACAGATGAGTCTCTGCCTACTGGCAAAATGTCTCTGCTTCCATCATGAATGACTTTGATGTGGGCTTTGGTGGCCAGTTGCCGGTTGACGTGGGCTTTGGTGGCCACATTGTCTGTCAGGAGGAGGACAGGATGTCCCACCACCTCCTGCTGGAATGCCCTGAAGGCGAAGCAGGCTGCCATGAGCTCCAGCCAATTTATGTTGTTGCCGAGCTCCTGCTGTGTCCACCATCCCTTGGCTACCTGGGATCCGAAGTGGGGCCCCCAGCCAAAGAGGCTGGCATCAGATGTAATTGTCAGTTGGCAGAATCCAGATGGCTCAGGATCCCCACCAACGGAACGAATGAAACACCCCAGTGGTACTTGAACTCTTACCATTTTGAGGTACTGTGGCCCGGCTTCTGGTAGGGGAGCAGAAACTATTGGAGGGGCCTGGTGTGGAACTGTTCCTAAGGCACTATGGCAAGACAATGTATCCTTTTCCCCAGGAGTTGAGACAGCAACACCAATGGTACCTCTCTGTCCATTCGAAACTGGCCTGTCAAGGCCTTGATGCTGTCCTGGCGCTCCTGGGAGAGAAAGACCTGGCCAATTACCATATCTATGAGTGCTCCTAACAGCACCAGTCTTGTCATGGGTACCAAATGACATTTGTCCAGGTTGACTGAAAACTGGTAATCCCAGAGGATCCGGATTGTCGTGCTTAGATCTTTCTCCGTTTGCAGCCGGGAAGAAGCCTGGATAAGCAAATCATCCAAATAAAACTGGATCCAAATGGGGATCGCTCTGAGGTATGCTGCTAGAGCTGCCATGGTTTTGGTGAACACCCAGGCCAAATGGGAGGGCTGCATATTGGAAACCTCAGGAATTGTCTGTGACTTGGACGAATAGGGACATGGAGGTATGTCTCCGTCAGGTCTACAGAAGCTAAGAAATCCCCCTCCCGGATTCCTTCCAGGGAAGGGAGTGCATCTTAAATCTTCTGTAGACCAGATATCTGTTGAGTCCCTTGAGGTTCAGAATTCCCTCCACCCCCCAAGGTCTTTGGAATGACAAACAAAATTTAATAGAAGCCCAGCCCCTGCTGGTCCAGTGGAACCGGCTGAATGGCCCGGATAGCCAACAAATGCTGGGTCACCGATTCCATGAGTTCCCTTCTTGCCGGATCTCTGGAAATGGGACAGCGGAGGAAAAATCTCATGGGGGAGGAGAGGAATTCTAGGGAGAGGCCTGATCTTATTATCTCCCTGATCCAGGCATCCGTCTTGATCTCCTGCCAATGGTCTGAGGAAACACCAAAGCGGCCCCCTATGGGAGGTTGAGGCCAGATGTCACTTGTGGTGTCTGAATGCCCTGTTGTTGTTGCCATGAAAGGAGCACTTGCCCTGTGGCTGCTGCTTGCCTCTGCTGCCAAACCCTGACCTCTCGGTCTGATAGTTGGACCTGGATATAAAGGGCCTCTGATGTCGGGGAAAGCTAGGCCCAGCTTACCCCTGTCGAGAGGAGAGCCTCCTAAAGTATGGCGAGGAACTGAAATCCACCCACCTGCCCTGTGAAGGGAGAACCTTCCATTAGTCTCTGGTCTTCACTAAGAATGGGTCCAGAGGCTGCCCAAATAGACTTTCCCCCCAAAGGGGGCGGAAGCCAACTTCCATTTGCTCTTGGTGTCCATGTTCCAATGTCACAGCCACAACATGCGACAGGCCATCACTGAAGATGCAATGGCGTGCACTGAAAATTTGGCAGCAGTCATAGATGTATCTAGGTATATTCGGCTGCAGCAATGATCTTGCAGAGGTTTTCGTGAGCCCGGAGATCTTCCATTGGATCCAAGTTTGTAGTTGCCTGAGCCAGCGCACCAACGCTTGGGTGAAAAATGATGCTGCTAAAATTTTTGCTTTACACTGTTAATTAAGGTCATTATTTTCAGTTTTTGCTATCTATTCAATCTTTATAATTGTCTTTAAGTTATTAATTTTAACTGTTTTTATATTTATCTTTTTACCATTTTGTAAGCTGCTCAGAGTCACTTTATCAGTGAGATGGATGGCATACAAATTTAATAAATAAAATCAAAATAACGATAACTGCCTTTGCACTTTTTGTTCTTTTTTGACACATCCATTGTCAATTTCAACAAAATAATATGACTAGAGAAAGTGAAAGCCTTCATCTGCTTTTCTTCATATATACCAGGATGAGGAGAGAAAACAAAATGCTGATTTATCCATCTATTGTTCAAATGCTACAGCAAAAATACAGACGAGAACATCCAAACTAGTCGCATGTGAGAAAAACTGCATTTAACAGAGAAAAGAATCCTTTTCCCTTCTGGTCTCTGACACAAAGTAACATGGGCAGAGGTGGGCTTCACATAATTTAACAACTGGTTTGCCTAGTGCAGAACTGAAAATATGAGCACACGTGCCTTCAAACACATGGCAATTTCATGTGCACGGCTTCTAGCACACCTTCTTGGGCAGGTATAGTGAGTAGAGCGGTTGAGGCACAGAAATCAGCTGGGCTGTGTGGGCGGAGCGAGCGAGCCAGAGAGTGAGATATATAGAATGGGATAGCACCAGGGCAGGTGGTCGGAACTACCAGTATGGGCGAACTGGTCTGAAACGGCAGCAGCCCACCTCTGAACATGGGGTACAATTGATCTTCCCAGTTTTAGACCTTCCAAACAGCTAGAAGTCTCAGGATTGTAAGTCAACTTCACTTTCTGGAATTTAGTTTCAACAGAACTGGATTCAGAAAATGTAGAAATGTACATGGAATAGGCAGATAGCAGCCCTGCAGTAGGTTCACAAACCTGAAAATAACTGTACAATCTACATAGTCAATCCTGAAATCCTAGTAGTTTTATTCAAATGCATAAATTCCACTCAGCCTCTGCATCACCAACTCATAAAACCAATTATCCTGTGTCCACATTCCCTGAACCAGCTTTTAATTCTCTCTAAAGGGTATAGATTTGTAGATTCTTGCTTAAGGGGACACAGAATTTGTCTACCCCAGTCAGTTTGGTGCAGTGGTTAAGGTACCAGGCTATAAACTGGGAGACTGTGAGCTGTAGTCCCTCTTTAGCATAGAGGCAGCTGACTGACCTTTGGCTAGTCACCTTCTCTCAGGCCTAGGAAGGAGGAAATGGCAAACAATTTCTGATAAAAACATGCAAAAAAACCAAACAAACAAACCTGCAGTCACCAGGACCCAAGAATGGCTAGAAGGAAACTCCACTTCCCAAAGAGTAAGCTTATATTCAAGTATTATTAGTCACTTTATCCAGTGTTATCATTCTGTATGTAAGTTACTGAGGGAAATAAACAGCACACACACACACACACACACACACACACACACAGAGGGAGTGGGGAGAGAGGGAGGAGAGAGAGGGGGGATTATTTAAAGTGCAGGTTAATCTTACTGGCTTGCAGAAACAATAGGAACAAGCCGTTTTCAAACGAATAGTTGCAGAAGCATGTGGGGAGGGAGGTTAATTGGAGCTTTCTGTTGAATTAGCACATATGTAACCAAACAGGTCATGCCACTATGAAAAGGAAGAGTTTCGCTCTGTTATGTAATTCACCCAGAAACAGGCTTACTCCTGCCTTTCCACCCTTGCTGTCAGCGGCTAACAATGAACCTGCAAATCAGATGTAGTCCAGCGAGAAACATGCCCACAGCTGTCAAATAATAAAGCTCTGAAAAGAGAATTTAAACTACCAGGAACAATAAAAAGAATGATCCTACATGCAACTTCCCTTCCTGCATGACCACTACTACCTAGCTGAGTTGCCAGCGTAAACCTCATGAGACTTAACAGGATACAAAGTGAAGACTTCATTGTTAGTCCAGCTCCCCCTCTGCTGCTAATTATTCAGATATGCAGTTACTGTGGTGACATGAGTTAATTACCATCCTGCAGCAGAAGTTATAATATGGTAAGTCAATTTCCTCACTGTAGCACATGACATTAACACTGCATGATGTCATGGCTAAGCAGAAGTGGGCTCATGTCAGTGCTGCGTATTCCACTGTTTTTCCACTGCTGTTCTCCCCAATATGATTCACTTTCATTATTTATTAGACTTGTCTCACTAACCCATAGCAACAGTTCGGAATAATGATAGGAATCTGTCAGTGTACAATTGTATTTCTCAAGACAATAACCACCCTTCCTGGAAATGTCAATATGTCAATTGAGGCTAACATATCTCTCAATAAGCCAATATTTCATGAAGACAAAAACTAAACAAAACCAAAACAACAACAAAAAATCATGCATACCAAACAGGAAATTTTATTCCACAAAATTAATTTTTGCATAAAAAGATTAAATCTTATTTCATTACTATGTTCACTAAAAGCACACATTTTACATCACCAACAGCAGCAAATTTAACTATCTTTTGGTATCACTGAAATGATCAGTTAGGTTTAACTTACCTGGATTAGTTATGAATTTTAGAAAGTGATATTTTTACTATATTTCACTATCCTTGCAGTGTCTTCGAACGTGACAAGAGTTGCTATGCAAACTATCTAAAAGACTATCGTCTATCTATCTATCTATCTATCTATCTATCTATCTATCTATCAGTGATATCTCACAATCGAGTAGTTCTTGGAAATGTAAACAAAACTAAAACTATTCTTTAAACAAAGAAAAATAGACAAAGGCATATTAATCATAACGATACTATCTCAATAGTTCACCTGTCCCCTGGAGTCCTCAGGTCTACTGGCATAGCCAGATCTTAAAGAACCTTCAGAAGCACTAATGTCATCCTCATCTCAGAAGGGAGATTATTCCACACCATGGCACTACAGCACAGAAGGCCTACCACCTAGGGCCTGCCAAATGTAATTCCTTAGATGACAAAACATGCCCACTCTATTAAGTCTGGATGTACAAATAAAATTGGGGAGACATAGTCTCTCAAATAATCCGATCCATGTAGGATTTTGAAGGTCAACAACAGCACCTTCAGTTGGACCCAGAAACAAACTGGTAACCAGTTCAATTTGTGCAACATAGGTGTAATTTGTGTTCTACCAGAAACTCCTACATAACTCCTTATGCTGCTGCATTTTATACCAGCTGAAGATTCTGGATACTCTTCAACGGATGCCTCATGTAGAGCACGTTGTAGTAATCCAACCAGAAGATGAGACTTAAGGAAAAACTTGTGCTCTCCATCCAACATCACACAGAGTAGGGATCCCAAGAGCAGGATCTCTCCTCCACATTTTCTACGGACTAGAATCAACTCTGGAAAAAGAAGACGATCCAGCACAACACTGTGCTGTCCATACCCAATCTCCTGGGTTAATCCAAGGAATATCATGGTTGATAGTATTGAAAGCTGTTGAAACGTCAAGGAAAGATTCACTACCATCCTACCTGTGCCAGAGATCATCCAAAAGCATGACCAATGCTGTTTGGTCACTACTTTTTACTAGACCAGGTACCTTAGTTATATGCAAACATGCTTCAGACATTCTAGCAGGCCTACAAGAATACCTGTGTTTAGACAGTAGATTTCAAATCTATTTTCCTCTACAGACATTTCCACTGTTATTTTTTTCAGATTAAGCATTATACAACATAATTTTTAATCGTATATCAACATATATTATATGACAGAGAGACAGAAAAATAAAAGAACTGTGGAAGGTGAGATCATTTAAACTCAGCTTTTTTTATATCTTGGGAATGATGATGCCTAAGCTATTCTCCTTATACCAATCCCCAAAAAGGGGGACTCTATTTTTTAAAAGCCCATCATTTTCTACTAAGGTCTTTGTCTTGAGGAAAAGAGGAATTAAGAAGTTATAATTTTTACTGGATGTATGAATAAGGGCACATGAAGAAACATAGTTCAAAAGACATTTTACAAAACGAGGAACAGCTAGAAATTTTCATTCAGTGGTCATTAATTGTAGTCATTTTGTGTCTATTGATTAGATTTATATCCTATTTCCATTTCACCAGCACCTTCAGTTGGACTTTCAGTAATTTAAGGTGGTCTTTTTCCATATGCTTATACAATAACAATATTTACAAGTTTGTAAATGAAATTACACAGTGGAAGTTTCATGTCTGGTGCCTCCTTCATTGTCCAACTCCAGTCTGTTTTCTAGAATATCTTCCTATTTGTACGAACTAGAACACGTTGCCAAGTCACTTCAATAATGAGATGGCTAGCATATAAATTTACTAAATTAATTGTAAACCTGGAAATTAATTTAATTTGTTGAATTGTCTAAAAAATTCATCACCTAGTACCCCCATCTGTTATTATCACAAGCTCTATCTACTATGATCTCCATATATTTGGAGAAAATATTCTCAAAGCAACATGGTTAATAACGTCTATACATCTAATGACCAAATTCAGCTTAATTTTATCATGATGATATTGAATTTGAATTAACACTTGAATAGTTCATCATTTGAATTAGCCTCTGCTATTCATTTTTTCCTCTCGAATGGCTCCGTTATTTGTATACTTCCAGGATTCTGTTACTATACTTTATATCTAGCTACAAAAAATTCCAATATTTGGAATTTTGTTCCAAAGTCTTAACTATCCAAGCTATAGATCTGTATCACCTGCTGCGCCTTGATGACCTTTTGCTTAAACCTTGATATTTGGTATGTAAATTGCATAGGATTCTGGCTCCTATACTATATGGGGAATGAAAAATATTGAATGAAGGTACCTGTTTTTCAAACTCCAGTTCTAGAGAATTTCTGTATTGGCTTCTAGGATTTTCATTTGCTCATATTTGTTTCAATATGTGTCTCTGAGTTTGCTATATTATTCTTTCTTGCATTCCATATGGAAAGATGTTTCAGTGGCATAGATAGGTACATTTTATTATTTTAAAAATACCACAATCCACTGAAAGCAGACATTGGGTACTGAACATAATCCTACACTGGGAAACAAGGATGTTTTCCAAGCCTTCAACATGATTAGAAATATTAGCAATTACTGACCATCATCCTCCAATTCATCGTAAGAAGACAGATATTTAGTGTATTAAGGATACAGACTTCATGGTATTCAGCCTGATGAAAATATTTTAGCAAATTAAGCTGTGATTTGTTCCACTATATTCAGTTTATCTTCCCACACTACAATGGTACTATTTATATGCAATATACTAAAAATATATATTATCAAACAAGATCCAATTTTGTTCTAAAGTGAGTTGATTCAAAAGCAACTACCAGAGCATGATTAGTTATTCAAATTGCATTATAAAAACAGTTTTAAAAATACACAATGCAGAAAAGCAGCCAGATATCAGAATGAAATCCAAATGCATATTACCAACTTACATATTTTCTATTTCTATGCACAAAATCTATTTATCAGATATTTACAGCTGACTTAGATGATTGATATCAAGTTTTCTTCCTACCATTGCTACTACACAAAAACACATTGCAGCTTAATACATAGAAATGACATGTGACAGGGTTTCCTAAAACATTTCTATTTTGGACCTCACAAGCTAAATTGCTTTTGCTGGCCCCTTCCACCTCTCAGCATGGTTGACAGACAAATTGATCGAAACATTGGAAAATAATATCCTTGCAAAATTTCTCTGGGTGAGTTTTCACTCTTTTGAATTTTTCATACAAGAACAAAATGAAAGATTGCCTCCTTGATTTTTCCTCCATTATGTGTCCCAATTTTATGTACTACAGGAACATACAATACTTCAAACAGCAGCAATACATTGTAAACAGAATGTATAACATTTTTCATAGAACACCAAGGCTGTAAGGAAGTTAAGAGGCTGGATAAGACTTCCTTGCCCTAAAGATTACGTTGTTCAATTATAATGAATTCATACATTTGAAGTTGCCTTAGGGCCTCTCATTAGACTTAGAGGTATTTATTACAGGAAATATTGCTTGTATCATTTAAGAAGCAAGATGTCTAGAAGATTTCATTAGAAATGTTGACAGGAGGGGTACAAAAATATGTTCACGTTTTTTTTTCTACTTTAATATTAGGATTCTTCATTTTTAATAAATTATTTAAGCTTTTACAAACTTTATGACCTTATCCTATTCAAAACCTCTTCTCCTATAACCAAAGTATTTCCACTTTTAAATTAATTCAGTGTGTATGTTTTAATACTTCACAGCATCAGCTTTGAGGTTACATAAATTCTGTTTCAGATTATGTTTGTCACCCTATACCAGAAATATATATGCTTGTACTTATAAAAAAACCTATCTTAGAAGATATTTAATAAGTATACAGTAGATGGTGCAATTATCACTAAGTGGTTCTATTTTCTATAGTTTTGATGCCATAAGAGTTTTGAGCCTCAGGCTCCTATAGAATTTTTAAATTAGCTTCTACTACTATATGGGAAAGGCAGAATTCTCATGCATTTAAATTCAGACCTCATGAAAATTCTTATTAACTAAATTATTTTCTTTGGACCTGGCAGGTCAAGAATCAATGAATAGTCAATCTCTTTTGATTCAAATTAAACACCATGAAAAGATGTGATAGCTCTTCCATACTGCAGATAATAAATTAGGAAATGAGTAAAATCTTAGAAAACCTATCAAAAAGAAGAAAAATAATTATAATTTCTCAAAGATAGCAAAGATAGTGTTGTTTAAAGACCATATTCAATTCGTAGAAAATTTTTATATCATCTAAAATTGGTAAGAATTTACCAACTTTGTTTTTTGATGAACATATAAACGATCTTACAATTAAAACAGCTAAAATTTATGAAACTGTAGATCAGGGGTGTCAAACTCCATTTTATTGAGGGCTGGATCAGAATTGTAGTTGTCTTCCAAGGAGGAGGGGGAGGAGAGGCATGGCCAGGGTGAAGTATTGAAGTATTGTTATGTTCCTGTAGTACATAAAATTGGGACACATGGCCAGGGTAGTGGCGGCTGACTGGGGGTGGCCTGGGGGCATGGCCAGCTGGACATCACTCACCTGAGTAGTGCCTGTGGGGATCAGGGGTCTCTGGTGGGTAGGCAGGAGGCTCATCCTGCAGGGCAGCTGCAGCTGGAAACCATTGGCCACGGCGTGCTTGCTGCCCTTTGTGTGCGGAGGGCGATGGTTTCCGGCTGCAGCCACAGCCTGCTGCCCCCTCAGCTGGTATACCACTGGGCTGGCTGTCCAAGCAGCAGATGGAGGCGGGGGGGGGGGAGGCACATAATGTACATACATATATATATATATATATGAACTAGCTTTTTTTGTAAACCTGAATTAAAATAAAAGTATAAATATATAAGATTTGGTGCATGAAATCAAAGAGTTATCCTTTTAATTCAAAGAATCTGCTTTATGTCACATTCCATAGTGTATAATCTTTCAAAGGAGCTTATTGAGTGGAAACTGTTATAATTAACCATGATCTAATTTAGATTCTCTGTCCTCAGTGGGTCCACCAACCACGATACAGCGTGTTTCAACAACAATGACAGATAAAATCGGACTTTCTCAATTCTAGCAGAAATTACCCAGAGATATTGACAAGAGAGAACATTGCATATATATGGGTAAATAGTGAGGAATCTCTGTCCTAACTATCGTTATTAAAAATGTATCTTACTTACCTCTGATTTTAGGAAAGCTGTATTCTCAGATTAATGTATGTTACTTCAAGAAAGGATGATCACTGAAAGTCAACTAAGAATGACAAATTGAACATTCAAACCAAATCATCCCTGCCAAAACATAACTTATAGTAGTTACTACTATAACATAGCTAATGTTAGTTATAGTTTCATATATATTTAGTAAGAACAATTAAGCTGGAAATTCAGAATTACAATCTATATATGATTTATCATAAAATAAATAATAAACCTTATAAACCATTTGTCATGCAAACCCATGATCTTACAACTGCATCATATTTCTTGAATAACTTCTTTATCATCCCATGAAGATTAGTACTTAGGCTGCCTTTACAAATCTTACCATAAGCTACTTACAGTATATGCAAAGTTCACCCTTTTAAGGTATCATAGATATCATCCCATCAAATTCCACATATAGCTTATTAATCCTGGATTAATAAGGGATCCTGGACCATCCTATTACACATATAGGTTACCAATCTTGATCCTACTTGATCCTGGAACATGTTTATAATTTTCTCCACCAACTTTCACTTAACTCATACATTGCATACCTGCATTTTTCTTCTATTACAAGCAGCTTAATTGATTTTACATGCTTCCTCTTATATAATACTATTGTTGGTATTTTACTACTGCATTTCATATTCTTTTTTTAAAAAACATGAGTCGTTCCATTTTGATGACCTTCAACTGTGCTAAGGTTGCAGGTTCCCAGAATTCCCAGTCAACACAGATTGCAAATAACCCGTCATTTATATCCTTGCATAACTATTTAGAGGAAAAGCACAGCAATTATATATAAAGAGAGAGGATAGGATAATGGCGCAAAACAAACTCTAATGGAAAAGAACAGCTTGTATATAATATTATATCTCATGGATAAATGCTATCCATAGCTTTGTAACACTGAAATACTGCTTTATTACAAAACAAAAATTGAAGAAAGCAAGTTATCCTTTTTGTTCTATTATTACAATTTTGTAAGCATTCTATTTTTGTCAATCTTTGTATTTTCCTTCTACAACAGGAGTGCTTGTTGACAGTCGGAAAAAAATCTATACATATATTGCTGGAGAGGGAATCTGTGACTATCCAGATATTTATAACTACACGTTTTACTTTCTTAAAAATTGCTATACTGGCTGAGGTTGTGAATTGTATTTCAGGCACATAAGCTGGAAGCCCTAGTTTTCTACCTCTGTATTATATAAGAAGCCTTCCTCCAATGAGTGAAAATATGCACTAATAATCATAGCAGTTTAACCCCTCAGAAAAGATAGGAACAGATAAAAACTAAAATCTATAATTTGATATCCCTGAAATTATTATTAATATCTGTACATCTCCACCCCGAACCACTCCAACGATGCCTTTGAAGTGATGTCCCGGTGTCTGGAAGCTGTGCGGGTCTGGATGGGGAACAACAGACTCCGACTCAATCCTTCCAAGACCGAGTGGCTGTGGATGCCAGCCTCCCGATATAGTCAGCTGGTTCCATCGCTGTCTATTGGGGG